>OY744461.1:1271781-1491585 GCA_963556145.1 Hygrocybe punicea | reverse complement strand
TTATGCCTCTGCCAAAATTGGACCCTTAAACAGCTAACTTTGCGAGTACACATCTGAAAAATCCAAAATTAATTCTAGGAGTGCTAAGTAAGGTGTACATTGTGTTCCAGACAAGTGCCTGGTAGTTGGTGTGGTGGGGAATGTGTTGTAGCCAAAATGGATTTGGATCTTTGCATTGTGGCTAGACAATCAAAAGTCCATATAAGCAGACATAATCATGAATGGAATGTGAGTGACAACTTCATCATATTTTAGCTACAACACATTCCCCACCACACCAACTACCAGGCACTTGTCTGGAACACAATGTACACCTTAAAGACTATGAACCCCAAGGGGAGGGGGGTCTGGCCAGGGGCCTTAAATCTTTTTCCAACTTGGGTTCAAGTGTGCCCTAAAATGGACATAGCGCCTAATTTCTTTGCTTCTCAAGTCACAGCCTACAATTACCTTGCTTGGCAAGGTTGCTGGGACTCCAACAACATGAAGAAGGGGCTGTCAAAGCAAGAAGCAGCTGTCCATGGATCAATACATCATAAATAAAAAATTTATTCATTGATCTACACAGTTGTTAGTACATGGCAAAGCAGAAGAGGTAAGCATTTGGGTAAGTCCAATTTGTCCTACACTGTCCTACACTGTACTGACACTCTTACCAGTCTTATTTCACATCCTTTAATTATGATTTTGCTCCACAAAACTGCCACTTAAATTTTCTCTCTGTGACTGATCATGAGCTGCAAACCAAATTGTAAAAAGTGATGCCACTAATAGCATGATATATGATATATTACCTACATATAGTATCTTGAGAGACAAAATTCCATATCTGGATTGGTTTGTGGCAAAAAACATACATACATGGGCTCGTGTTGCCACTGTGGTCTTTTCTGGTTTTCTCCTTGACACTTATATTTCTGCCTCATCCATCTTCTGTCTCATTTGAACCCATTTTTTATAGGACTTTGTACCAATTGTACTTCACAAAAATGTTACCTTTTTCTCATGGACTTGTCTTTTTCCTGGCTTCATGCTGGAAAGGCAAGTCCTCACATGCTATCTAAGCAGCAACCACTGCACTCATATTACACAATACAAGGGTATTACTGCAAACCCAGAACCAACGATTCAAATATATTTGCACATGCACACACAGTCATCAAGCTAGATCAGCTCAGACAGACAAAATTCACCTGAAATGTATCACTGCTGGTCCAGGGAAGAACCCTCCCAGCAACTCCATCATATTGCCAAACATTTCCTCAATATCTGGGTGGTCCAGAATATAGTTTTTGCCTTTGTGGATCAGGTCTGAGAACAGACCTTGGAACTTGCTGGGAGGCATTCCATATGGGTGCCATCTCAGCCACATCCTGACAAAAATATAAAGTTAAATGATCCTCCTATGGAATGACCAAAGATGGATTACCTTATAGCATCCTCTTGTTCTTCAGCTTCGGAAACCTTCCCCATCTTCCTGAGCAATCGGCTCATGCTTCCTTGAGCCCAGAGCATCGTCTTGGGCCCGCATTCACCACTGTTCTCAGCTAATTTGAAGCCATCCATCAATGTTTTGAGAGCTTCCTTGTAATTCTGGCCTGTCTTCTGGAGCGCAACTCCAAGGTAGAGCAAAGGAGTTGCATCCCCTTTGATGTCTGGATGCTCCTTTTTAAACTGTTGTATAATGAGCTTCAGGTACGGAGTAGCTTCAGAGATACGAGTGGGATTAGAATACTATTCTTTATTGATTTAGAAAAGGACCAAGAGAGAGATATTACTATATTTTTACATACTCTTAGGAACTGTGAAATTTGCCAGTAGCATTGGTCAAGAGCAAGAGTGACAGTTCTGTCATCTTGGCTTGGTTGTTGGTCCAAGGCATGCCCATGGATTTTCGCTGATCATCTGTCCTGTCTCAAATCTGGTGAATGAAGTCCATAAATTTGTCCACAATCTGCTTCTGTTCGTCGGTATTAAAATCTCCAAAAGCGCCCATTACCCGAGGGCTTAAAAGACACTCCAGGGAAAGAGAGATGAGGGTTGAGAATTCGGCCATTGTGAAGCACTCATTGTATTGAGGTACGGCTAACGAATTCAAACGTCTTTCTTTTTTGGAATTTTTTTTTGGAAATGCATTTGGAAACGTAAGATAGGCCTCATTCAAATACGACTAATGTCATGTGATGAAAATTGTCACGCTTGGCAGGTAAAACACAGTTTAACTCAACAAATGCCTATCTCCTCCATCCACATTTCAAAGATAAAATTTATGGCTCCTGGGAACCACACATAATTGTATCCCAAACAACTCCCAGGAAGCAGAATTTTTATTTTTGACCTGTGTAATGAGGAGATGCAAAAGCAAGTTTGATTTATGCCCACAAACAAGCCTATATTTTCAATCAAAATGTCACATTTGTTTCGAAATGGCCAAGGGCACATGATTTGTCACCAAATGTCACATATGGTCGTATATGAATGAGGCCTATCTTATCTAGGACATGACCTCCATTTTCCAATCGATAAATCTGCCCTTCCCCATCTTCCTGCACGCTCTCGGCTGTTGCTTCTTGGGCCTCAAGCTCACTTTCACTGCACCAGTTCCTCCTAAACCACCCATTCAGGATCGTACTGTTCTAGGCATAGCAACGACGGCCATCGGCCTCACATACCTTTCCACTTCCTACATGCCGCTTGAGCAAAATGTGGTTGTTTACGCGAGCGTTCCAGTCCACATGATTCTAGCCGGCATTGCTGGCATAAAATTGGCTGTAGATCACTGGGCTGGGATGAGGAGGCAAGGGTCAGACGAGTTCGGGGCAAGGAACAGGAGTGGCCTTCTGTTGGGAATTTTGTTGTATGATGGACTCGGTGGGATGATGTTAGGGTGGTGGTTGGGATCATTTTGCGGCAGGATTCCAGCGTATCAGAAATGAATGTCCCTGTAATACAGGTATCATGGCGCCTGCCAATGTGAGGTGATACAGCGTACGTAGGGAAATTGTTGTTCTTTTATGTACCCATCACTCAGATCATTCAACATAGGACTTCCCTAATGTGCGTCCACGCATCGGCATTTACGCATCCCAAAAGCTGCTCAAATCCTACAAGATTACATTCAACTCTCCATCATTGCCAATCCACGCTTAGCGCTTAGCACCAATCCTGAACTCGTCATTCTCCCAGCCATTGCCTTGTAGACTAGGAAGGTCGTACGCGACAAAATTCAGCTTGACATTCTTTCGAAGCCAGGCCACCACTTATGTTCGTCTTTAATATGTCATGACACAACACTTCCTCCTCCCACCTGTGTCTTTCCACAGCCATCACATGAGGAGTAGTTCCTTTGAGCAATATCAAGAGTGCAAGAATGTGGTCCAATGCTCGTAGCATGCAGCTGCAGCACTAGTCGAGTAAAAAAATAATTCAAATTCACCAAATTCACCATAAACGTACATGGCACACAAAAATCTTTGCAAAAATTATATAGATTATAATAGCTTCAAAAGCTTCATAATGCCATGACGTCACTTTTCATACCTATAGGACTCGGAACGGTTTACATATTTATGGTACAACAGCAGATCTCCATATACAATTGCTCCCACTTTCGTCGTCATCATAAAGATGACTCAGAAACTGCCAGAGGCACCGAATAGAGCAGCATTTTTCAAGTGTCGCCCACCACCGCCATGGCCATCGCTGTGGAATGCATAAGACAGCTATCAAGAAGGAGCTTTGTGAACCGTCTTACGGAAGACAGAACTGTGCGAACGGTGACGTTAATACCTTTATACTAATGTAAAACTTGTACACTCACATATCCAGTCGGTATGTGCACGCAGACTAAACCTTCGCAACACGGGGGGTGGAGGTTGGTCGGATCACAATGATGATTCACTTTTATGCATGGCGAATTTTGCGCCCGCGTAAGGGTAACAACACAGGCCAATGTGAAGAGTAAGGTAGTAAAATGCATGCGCGAGATTGACTTAGCGGAGACAATCTGACGCAGCTTTTATGGGCTGTTGTGTAGAAATGTAACTCCGCCCTTCTCTAACAGTTCATCAGAAGGTTCGTGGAGAAGGTGATGTCGCCACGCACATATCTGGCTTGATTTGTTATCATGAAGGAAAGGGTCTCTATCGATACGCCACAACAGACCCTGCAGTTGGAGTGTTCAATGGCAAATCAGCAATTTCGGACTGATCGTGAGGTCTACCTTTACATGCCGGTGTGAACGTAACAGCCTTTGACCTCACCGACTCTGCTATATCTTTGAGGTATTTGCTGCAATCAAACGAGGGGATGCGCATGAAGGTACTTGCCCTGTCCAATAGTATAAGCCATTCAAAAAGACAAAGCAATACACAAGGGGAAGACATTCTTCTATCGTCCATGGATGCGCAAATTCGAACAGTCTAAACTGCATGCAATTCGAAGTTTTTCTTTCCTGGGACTAGTCTGCATTCTTTCAATCACAGCATAGATAACAAGATGACGGATCCACGGCACACATTGGACGTATCCACTTACAACAAAGGTGGCGTCTGTCTGATCACATCGGAGTGCCTGCGCGCCGCCGATGGCTGCTTGCAAGAACTGCTGCCACACAGCCTGAATTTAGGGCAACAGAATTGTACCACATGACCAACCTCCTCGGATGACGGGCAATGGGAAGTTGAAGTGGAGGGTAAGTTGAATAAACTCGGATTGTTGATCGAACAGGGTAGGAAGGAATGGAAGGAATGGAGAAATGGATTCAGACCTTCCCGCCATCATGTCTTCGTTGCCGTTGTCCAACGAAGGGCTGACAGGACAAGGGGCTGACAGCAAAAAGTCGCCATGACAGAATCTAAAGGAAGGTACCGGTGCGAGGCGCACATCGTCCTACTCCAAACCTTGAGATGTAGATGCCACATCCATACCACTAGAAGGAGAAGGATGACGCGAGATCTTCATTTAGCTGTGCTAGAGGAACTCACATTGGACCTGTGCATCCACTCTACAACCTTCGCCTGGCTAGCTTCCTGTGCACACAACTCTTCCTCCTCTCACCTGTGTCTGTCGCAGCCATACGATCTGGCGTCACTTACACGAAGACAAAATTTTCGCTGGTACCCTTCTGTTCATTGGAGTCGTTTCGCAGCGGAGTAGGAGTTGGAGAGGTCTCGATATCGGCACCGACAGGTAGGCAGAAAGCCCCACATATTTCCGCTATGATAAAATGAAAGCTCCGCTTCCCATCTCGTCGAACACTACTGTCGTTTCCTTCACCTGCGCCCCACTATCCAGCACCTGTCTTACCGTCCACCTACTTGGACTGCCAGGCTCGTCAGCCCCGAGCACCGTTACTGTACGCGGGTCGAGGCTAACCACCGCGTAGTTCAGGTTCGCAGCCAGCATCAGCATATCTCCACCGTCTGCCCACACGCCGACGTCAATCTGCGCACGAGAAGTGTGCTGTCTGAACGTTGCGGTAGTGCTAAAGAGGAAGGGTGTGATCGACGGGAGTGCAAGAGCGAGCAGGGACGCAGAGGCCATGATGTCCACAGTCGTGGGGTCCGTCCAGGACACTATACCTGAGAGAGCACATGATAGTCCTGAGGTTTGGGTGTGTAAGTGAGGTGGAGTGGTATACGCTACCGAGGGCACCATGATTGATAGATATAATGCTCTGCACGACGAACTCCTTGCCAGTAGGGTAACGTGGCCAGTACCTATGAAAATTTGATCAAGGCGGGACAACAAAACAAGGCAAAGATCTTACGAATCCCGCCCAAAGCCCTGTGGCACCGACCACACGGCCTTCTCACGCGTCCACCCCATCACCTCCACACGAGCGGCGAACTCGTCCATGCGATCAGATATATCCTCGAAATCGCCGCGGCAGTTGTCACACCCGCAGTCTCCAAAATCAGGCGTACACGGGGTATCCCACACGGTCGACCACGTAGCGTTGTTTCCGATCATGTATGTATCCTGCATCAGCACGTCTGCGCCCGCGGCGTACTTGGCAAAACCATAGTCCTGGCAGTTGAGCACGAGGGAGATGGGGTGGTACGCGTCGCCTGCGGAGATGGTGTTATATGCGATGCTGGGGGCATCGAAGGGGTCGCCCCATCCATCAGGTTCGTCGGCGGTGTACCAGAGTAGGAGGTTTGGCCGCGATTTGTACGTGGAGACTTGGGCCGCCACGGAGGTGGTGTTGGTGTACGTCCTGTGGGAGTGGCGGAGGGGTGGGAAAGAAATGGAACATACCAGCGCATCTCATACATGAGATAAAGGCCAACCTCTGCCATTCGTTCAATCACCAGGTCCAGCGCTGTCAAATTGCCATATGTCGGGATTGGATGCACCTAAGTATCACAATAATGAGAACAGAGTAAACAAGACGGATGTATACCCACAACGGTGAACCTGGGACGCAAGGAAACATATTAGCGGAGTGGGTAACAGCCACAAAAGAGTTTGTCGTACCCCTTCACTGCTAGGTCGTTCAACAAGGAAAGATTTTCAGCAAGGTATCCATTGAACGCGGTATAGAACCCGATGGGGAACACCGGTGCATACGGGCCGACGCCGTTGGCGGGTCGCGCGGGCAATGCGCCCGTGCGTAAGTCCATTTTCGTTGCGGAGCCGCTGGATGGGTCTGGGAGGAAAGAGTGTGTCGTTGATGTGTTGATGACTTGTCGGGTGCCCGACGGAGTGTAAGGCGAGACAATTGACATGGTATGTGGGGTGAGGGTGGGGAGGCAGAAAGGGTGTTCGATCTTGGATGAATTCAGTGGAACGAGGCCCTGTGTGAGCGTGGTGCCGCCGAGGCTGATAGTGACCGAGAGGTTGCCGAACTTAGAAGGATCGACGATGATGTGCGTGTTGGCAATCTGAGAGTGAGTGAGGAGACTGTCAACAAGGAAGGCTGCAGCATTGGATGCAGCATCAGAGGCGAGGTAGGGCTTGAGGAGTGGGGTGCAGCGGAAGACGAGGAGTGGGGCTGAGGAGGTAGGTACCACTGTGGGAAGTTGGAGCCTTGGTCACGGTTTTTAGTGATCACTTCCGACGAATGGTCAGCGTATTTTCACCCGTTCGTCTGCCATGCGGCCGCACGGTTCAGAACAGACTCGTCAAGGTACTCATCTAGCTGCATTTTACAATTTTTTTGTTTCCTGACGTTCCTAGGTCGCGCTATATGAGCACCTAGCGTCCTTCTTCGGTGGCCCGCCCAACTCGTACCACTTCGCGCTCTATTCCAGATGGGCAAGTTATGCTTGGGGAATGATCATCACTGGCAACATTCAGGTCTCTCCTACCCATCTGTCTCTGGGTAGAGACATGGTCATCCCAGAAACCATCTGCGAAGAAACAATTCGGCCATTTAAAATTTTGGCTGCGTGCATCCATGATGGATCCGAGCCCGGAGGAATTACGCAACCTCCTCAAGTCTATTCTCAACTGCACGCCTGTCCCCTTGCGATTATGCAGCTTTCTCATTCAGGCAGACAATCCCCTAATTTAATTGGCGGTCGGCCTCCGTTTGCTCCCGCCCTGGCTCCCAGCGCCATTGCTGTTGGTTCTCATGCAAAATCCAGAGATGGAGGAATCTTCTCCAGTCTCGTTCATGGTCTCCTCTTCCAGACTCCTCGGTCAATGTCTGTCACTGACATAGACCAAGTCGTCCTTGCCTTTGTCAGAGGCGCTCAAGTTGCAGTTGAATCTGGTTTTGACGGCGTACAGCTACACGTTGCTCATGGGTGTGAGTCTTTCGTGCACAGTTTCTAGTCGCGATGTGTTGGCTCCTGGCTGAAGATGCTAACGCGTTACCTAGATCTTCTGGCTCAGTTTATGTCACCAAAGGTTATCGTCACCGTCCTCTTCGATACCGTTCTTAATACTTCTTCTCCGATAGACGAACAAACGTACGGATGCCTACTCTGCAGCACCCGACAATGCCGTTCGCCTCCTCCGTCGCGTCGTTTTTGCTATTCGTGCCGTAGTCCCGAAGGAATTCATACTGGGAATGAAACTAAACGCAAGCGACTATGTAGACCCGAAAATGGACGTTGCAGAAGGTAGAAGGGCAGCCGAACAAGAAAGCCGCGCTCTTGACCACGTCTGCACCGCCGCAAGCTGGGGCTGTGTGGATTTCATAGAGATCAGCGGGGGAGATTATGAGAATCCCGGTAGGCACATACCGACAGTTTACACAACTCTTCTTGTTCCTCATATTGTATCCGTTTTTTTTTTTGCGTCTATGCAGAGTTCATGCAACGATCATCTTCCAAATCGCCTCGACAACTTTTTTTCGCACGATTTTCCCGTCAGGTTTTGAGAAGGCTGGCATGCTCGCAAAATTCTTCTCCTCCGCCTCTCATCCTTCTAACAGGCGGTCTCCGCAGCCCCGCCCACCTTCATACTGTGCTCGCCTCTCAGCACGCAGACCTTCTGGGTATCGGAAGGGGTGCGATTCTGCGTCCCAACTTGCCCGAGATCCTGGCGAGATTGGAAGCGAGTTCTGAGGTGTGGACGGACATCCGACCTTTTGCTTCTGAACCGAATTTAGAATTCGTGAGCCCCTTCCACTGGCTCGGGATGCGGGATTGGAGTTGGGTTTGGTCCTGGGTTCGAGTTCGAGTTCCCAGGGTCCCGCTCGTTGGAGTTGGCGTTGATATAGCGTGGTATACCGTAGCCATGAGGCGCTGGGCGGAAGAGGAAATTGTTCTCGCGTGTTCGCGGAAAGGAAGCGCCGGCGGAGGTGGGCGAACGTTTAGATGCATGGGCGGCGATCGTGAGATGATTGAGTTGGATTACAGCATGACACATCAGGACTTTCCACATTTAGTCGGGATCTAAAGTGATTTCTAAAGTTAGCACCAAAATATAATCTTTAGATTTACATTTAGGCCTAGCCTAAATATTGAATTTAAGTCACAAATAAATGTATATCTAAATTATTTATTTATTTTCATCTTTAGGTTATTCTTGCAATCAAAATAATTATCAGATCTATATTGTAAGGGGAAAGTATAATTTAGTTCCAAGTTTACTCAAATTTCTAGTCCAAATTTAGGCATCACCTAAAGGCAGGCCAAAATTAAAACTTTCGGTAGTGTTAAAATAATAAATTTAATAATTATCAAAATGTAAGATTTTTGGCAGCTATTTAAATTCAAAGTTGTTGTTAGATCTAAAGCTATTGCCCACGCCATTGCCCACTCGTCGCCCGCCCGTCGCCCACCCATTGCCCACCCATCTCCCAATCTTACCTCATGAGCCCAGCTCCAACGTCAATTGACATGGTGGTGGGGTTCGTGAGGTGATGACAGAGGTAGGGGGAGAGGCAGGTGGGGGAGATGGCAGGGGCGACAAGGGTGTACGGGGGCACGACAGAATGAGAGAATGAGAACGGGGAGATGGCGGGGGCACGATAGGATGGGAGGGTGACGAGCATGGGTGATGAGGGTGTGGGAGATGGCGCGGGCACAATAGGATGGAAGGGCGATGAGGGTGTAGGTGATGAGGTGTGGGAGATGGCGTGGGCATGGCACGATGGGATGGGAGGAGATGGCGTGGGGGACGAGGGAGTGGGAGAGGAGATGGCGTGGGCGTGGGCGACAAGGGTGTGGCGTGGGCGACGAGGTGTGGATGACGAGGGTGTGGGAGATGGCGTGGGGTGTGGGCGAGGGAGGTGATGGCGGAGGTGGCTTGGCGGGAGATGGCGTCGGCGATGAGGGTGAGGGAGATGGCGTGGACATGGGTGAGGGAGATGGTGGGGGCACGATGGGAGGGCGACGAGAGGGTGTGGGAGATTGCGTGGTGATGGGATGGGATGGTGGGGAGATGGCGTGGGTGTGGACGAGGGAGATGGCGTGGGTGTGGACGAGGGAGATGGCGTGGGTGTGGACGAGGGAGATGGCGCGGGCATGGCCATGGGGGATCCAATTTTGGATGGGTTAGATGTGGGCGATGAGAGCGTGGGCGACGAGAGTGTGGCGATGAGAGCGTGGGCGATGAGAGCGTGGGCGATGAGAGCGAGGCAACGAGAGCGTGGCGATGAGAGCGTCGCGTGTGCGACGAGGGTGCGGCGTGGGCGACAAGGGTGTGGGAGATGGCGAGTGTGAGGAGAGATGGCGACGACGACGAGGGAGATGGGAGATGGCGTGGGTGTGGACGAGGGAGATGATGGGGAGGGCGGAGGTGTGGGCGACGGCTTGGCAGGAAATCGAGGGTGGGAAATGGCGGCGAGGGCGAGGGAGATGGCGTGGGGTGTGGGAGATCGTCATACTTGGGCAGGGGAGATGCCGGGGATGGGATGAGCAGGAGCGGGAGAGATGGCGAGATGGCGTCACGGTGGGTGTGAGGTCGAAAAAAAAAATTGATTGGTTTTGTCGACGTCGGAGCTGGGTTCAGGTCATGATTGGGAGGTGGGCGACGGGTGGGCGATGGGTGGGCGATGGGTGGACGATGGGTGGACGACGGGTGGGCGATTGCGCAGGCAATAGCTTTAGTTCTGATTGAAATTTGGAATGTTGATAACCGCCGAATTTTTTTTTTTGGATAACTATTAAATCCATTATTTTAGTCACACTGAAAGTTTAAATTTTGGCCTGCCTTTGGATGATACCTAAATTTAGACTAGCAAATTTGAGTAAACTTGTAGCGAAATTCTGTTTTCCTTCCACAATTTAGAACAGGTCATCATTTTAATTGTAAAACTAGTCTAAAGATGAAACTAAATAAATACTTTAGATGTACATTTATTTGTGACTTAAATTCAATATTTAGGCTAGGCCTAAATGTAAATCTAAAAATTATATTTTTCCGCTCACTTTAGAAACCACTTTAGACCCCAACTAAATGTTGGAACTCCTGAGGTGTCAGGTACTAGTACTGATTTGTTCAACTGATTTGTTTATTTATTTATTTATTTATTCCTTACTCGAGAACAACTACACTATTCGACAACATTATTGCTTATAGCTGCGACTTCGTGCTTTCTTGGTCGGAGCGCAGTTTTGCCCTCTCAAATTTCAGTCGCTGCATCGCGGCATTTAGGCAAGTCACTAGTGTCCTTTTCAATTCCGACTCATCGATCTGTTCTAACTGCTTGCGAACCAAAGATATCCAAGTGTCCGCTTTGCATCCGCCAATGAAAGCAGGCTGTCATAAAAAAGGGTCGCTTTCTCCATTCAGGTCTCGCAAACTTCCTGTATCCATGTGATGTCGGATGAGCGCCGAATAACGAAAATGAAAACGCCCAGCCAATTCCGTGGTATCGCTTTCACAGGACCACTACCGAGAGCTTGGCTGATCTGTTTTCGTTATTCAGCGCTCATCCGACGATCAAAATGGAACAGTGAAGCAGTGTAGTCAATCTTGGTAAAGTGGAGAACGATTTCCCAGGCTGATCCTGCAGGATAGGATGTACCCCACGCATCTTTCTCTGCTAGAGCGAACGTGCGTTCATTTCAGCATAAATAGGCTTATGACAGTTGGATTTCGATCAGTGTCCAACACCCTCGTCGCCACCACATAACTTGCCCTCTATTTTGAGAAAATCTTCATTATTTTGTCATGGCCTTCGTAGAAGAGTGCGTTTAACCGGTTACGTTCTTGTTCCCACCTCTAATTAGAAACGTTTACCCCAGTGACGGTAGTGACCTCCAAGCACCGGACATACAGACTGTCACGGCGGTCGTAGTGAAGAATACTGGCAGACTCGTGTTGATCTTTAAAAATGAGGGCGGCAGTTTCGAACTTGACCCTGGCGAAACCCACTATTTGAAACCCGAGCCGACCCCTTACGAAGTCATCGCCGAGGGTTTTATTATCTCGACGATTTTCTATCCCGGCCGCTCGGAATATATAGTTAGGGAAGGCGAAACTGTCCCAGGTGCCAAATTCGAGCAGTTGGTCCCAATGAAGGATGCGTAGTTAACTGGGGAGGTCTCCATCCGTTGTCGTCATTGTGCTTTCGTGAGTTTGGTCAATCTTGATTCTTGAATACCATTCTGAAATGACAGGTTGAACCTGTTCAGCAAATTGTACGATACAAATTCGAAGTTTCAACAGCTGAAAATGCCCGACCGTTTCCTATGTAGTCTCAACTACATACAAATTCTGTGATTTTTTTGCGACTGAAGAAATAATATTTTCCAGATTGAATCATGCGACTCAAGGTGAAGTCACGTGGTAGTGCAACACCAGTTCGCTCAGCCGCTCGGAACAGACGAACTACGTTGGTTATTCCATTAGAAAAATATTATACACGAGCTACCACTGGTTATCAGACTCCAGACGGCGCTGAAAAGCAGCTCGAAGACTGGACTATTTTCTTTCTGAACCAGACTCACTTCAACAAAATATCTCCTTCGGACCAGGACTCGCTTTCGGAACTATTATACGTACTCAACCTCGTTCGCACAAAACACGACCAATCCGTACGGAGGTATTTATTTCTCTCTCTCTCATCCAAACTCTCACTACCGTACCCATTTCAAGAGGTGCAGTCGTAAAAGCAATGACAATCTCCACACGACATCCGTTCATTCAGATATTCAAGATTCTCTCTCCCTTCTCCATCTACTAACAACCCATACAGCCAGTCCTCCTCATGGCACTCGACGACTACTTCTCCGACCCCTCCCAGGACTGCCTTGCACGCCTATTCGGTGCCGTAAACTCAAAGGACACATCTCCGCTACACCCATCCTCACTCGTAACGGAAAATTCGTCATGCGCGCTTCAGAACGCAAAGATATCCTTGCCGAAAAATTCCCTCTCAACAACAGCAACACGAATCCTCTTCCAGTTTTGAAGACGGAATCTTGATCGCGATCGCGATCGTGATTGAGAACCACAACAAAATATACAACCTCCTCCCCCTCCCCCTCGCTCTCGCACAGACAGCACTGCTCCAGCTCCAGCTCCCCAACACCTGAACCCAAACCCAAACCCTCCCGGACCAATACCAGCACCAGCACCCGCAGCACCCCCCAAACAACATCCACAAGCACCATCGCAGCAACTCCCAATATTCCCCAACAGACACCTCCTTCACCCTCGGCGGAACCGCAGTATGGGTCAACGACAATGACAACGATAACGACAACGACAACGAAGACGAAGACGGCAGCTCCCTCGACACCGCCCTCCCACTCTCTTCTGTCCCCGGCTCACTCACCTCTTCCTCCTTCTCCACCCTTCCGGCTTCATCATCTCGTGGCCGCCGCTCAACGCACACTTCATCCACGTCATTCCACTTGCCGAATCCAGCCCACGTCATTGTATCCAAAGATATCAACAGTACCCACCCACCCAATGCCACTTCAGCGATATGATTATCAACGCGATACTAGTACTGATCTGTTCAACCGATTTATTTATTTATTTATTCCTTACTCGAGAACCAACTCAAACTTGTAAGATCATCGACTACATTATTGGTTATAGCTACAACCATGGCAGCTTTGTACTTTCTTGGTCGGAGCACAGTCAAGGTTTTGCCCTCTCAAATTGGAGTCGCTGCACCACGGCATTTAGGCAAGTCACTAGTGTCCTTTTCAATTCCGACTCATCGATATGTTCTAACTGCTTGCGAACCAAAGATATCCAAGTGTCCGCTTTGCATCCACCAATGAAAGCAGGCTGTCATCATAAAAAAGGGTCGCTTTCTCCATCCAGGTCTCGCAAACTTCCTGTATCCATGTGATCGTCAGATGAGCGCTGAATATAGCGCTGAAGAACGAAAATGAAAACGCCCAGCCAATTCCGTGGTATCGCTTTCACAGGACCACTACCGAGAGCTTGGCTGATCTGTTATCATCAGGTTGGGAGTTTTACTGTAATGGAAAGGAACGTATGACAAGACCTTCTCATCAGATGTGGGGCGGCAGATACATCAGTTTTCCATCTGTGACACGCTGATTGATGACTCTGATTGTTCTTATTTCTCAATCACGTACAAGGAGCCGGGAATCCTCTATCAGGTTCTCGCACATCCGTGCGAGAAGGATATACGATGGATCTTCGCAGCCAACTCGGGTAGGCATAACAAAGTCCACCCAACTATGGCTGAAATGAGATCGATTGTGTGGTCATGTGCGCCCCATTTTTCACGTCAAGGTCACCGTGAGTGGTGAAGTTAATCCAGATTTTTATATATGGCAGACGTGGACCATCTTGGCTAACAGTGGTGTATAAAGCCTCTCCACAGAGTACTTGAGCATTTGCTTGACTTCAAGAATTGCGTAGCCCTCAGGTTCTATAATATTCGTGTCCCATCTTTCGCGAGGAGCAGTATCCAAAACAACCATGGGGGAGTCCGGTAACGCATTGGGGGTGATTGTCCCGCTAGCTTTCGTATACGTGTAATAGGACAGCCGTCGTCCTATGCACTGACGACCCCGTACAACTTCGGTAAGGTGACCATGTGAAAGGTTTCCCCAAATCTGCGTCGTACTTGATTCTTGGTGTTGGACTGAGCAGAACTTGATTGGACCAACAAAAATTCTCATGGTACCCGAGGACGAGGGCGTGGATGCCACTCGGACGAGACGAGACGGTCCACATCCGGGCCTGCGCTTTGGATCTCACAGCGCTGGACGCGCCATGGTGGAATATTGTTTTATGTACACGGACACCATTCCAGGTCCTGGCTCTGCAGCTGCTCCTGACTCCAGTCAAACACCCCACCGCGGTCGACGAACACCTCGTTATCGACCCCGGCATCCTTCAACGCCTCGTGAACGCCCACCTCCAGCACCGACCTCCTCGCTTTCTTCCCACCATCTTGGCAGTTTAGAAATCTGACGGAGAATAATAATAATGAGTAACAAGTGAGGACATAATTGAATGCAGGGCTGACCGCATCTCCTCGTCAAGCAGCAGATACGAGTCCTTCATCGCAGAGTTGCCCCCGGGGACCAATGACATCTGATGCGCGTGTCTGTTGAGTGGTCGCGCAGGGAACCCGTTTCCGGTCCCGTGTTCTCGCTGTCCAGGAGCAAGACCTTTCAACCGGTTATGGATTAGCGTGGGATGAGCGTGAGGAGGCTGTAACTGACATTCCAGCGGTACGGCGCGAGAGCTTCAATCTGGTCATTCATGTCTTGTCTTCTTCAAAGTCGAGCCTGTAACTCATAAGTCAGAAACAGCCAACCAAGAGAAAACACGCACCTGGTGACGATGGTGTTAATCTGAGCCTTGATCCCGCGATCCCTACCACCCTGCCACCTTTTCCACCCGCTCGCAATGCCCAACCCGCCCTTCTCCCCCCTCCCCAGCTTTGCATTCGTCTCCGGATCAAAACTATCGCACGAAATCACCATGATGTCCAGGTACGGCCCATACACGTCCAGCCACTTCTCGGTACCTTCGACCCATTGTTCACCACCATGCACGACTCGAGCTTGAGTGTGAGCTTGCGGTCGACGTATGCGCGGTGTACGAGAACATTTTCTACCCAGTCCAGAGTCGAATCTAGCTCCTGTCCCTGGCCGTTGCGGTAGAAGAGCGAGAGGACATTAACGCAGACGACGGGATCTATGTGTAACCGTCAAGGTGGTGGTGGTGGTGGTGGTGGTGGACTTGAAGATCTTGCCGACGAGGTACTGTTTACCACGGTCTCTATGATATAATACTTGCTCACCCAGGAACTTCATCACAGGTTTCTGTGATAGCTGCTCAAGTCAGGGCATCCTTGGATGGCTCCGCTTTACACCCGGGTTTTACGGTCTCGGTCTTATGTCCCTACTGCTCACGACTTGGGGAATATGGTCACCAACATGATGTGTGACCTAATAGTTCTAACAATAGCAGATCCATACGAGAGTTGAAACGTCCATGCTGGAATCACTGAATAGCCTTTTAAGATAGTTCATCCGTTTCTTGACCTACTATAAACTACATTGCACCTTGGCCAAGATAGCTTCGGTCTATTGCGCCACCCTTCCAATGTATTGTATCCGTATTGCCTTATTCTCCATGACTCGCTGCTCTGTGCGTTTTATCCGTCCCGGCGATAAAGCCGAGCCTTCCGTTACCTCAGCCAGTCCGGATATAAGATATCTTGATATCTAGCCTTCTCCACAAACCTTCTGATGACGGATATGACGGGTTCGACAACGGCGGAGTTACATTCCTGCACAATTGCCCATAAAAGCCCTGTCTCCAGCATGATGAGACTGTCACCGCGAACTTGAAGTTCATCATGCGCATGCATTTTACCGCCTTACTCTTCATATTGACCAACGCTGTTGCTCTTGCGTGGGCATGCATAAAAAAGGGTGATCCTTGTGTTCCGATTATCGATAAAGATCACCTCCTGAATTGTTGCGCAAATTTAACCTGCGTTGCCACTGGCAAGGATTATACACATGTGAGTGTACAGCTTTTATGTTACATGAATGTTATTGTATATTTCGGGCCGGTTGGCGGAACCCGAAAAAAACTCCAAAAAAGGTAGTCAGTCGGAAAACTGTTGTATCTCGTCGAATACTCAAGCTATCCTCGAAATAACACCTGTTCCATAAATCCGACGCCTGTCCGCATCATTCAATCTTCGACCGAGGGCGGAAATCGCCATTTTCAGAATCTTGATTTTTCGGGATCGTGAGGGGTAAGCCGCCCCTGGTTTATCAGCTTGTTCAACCTCATTTCAATGCTGTAGCATGGCGAAGGGCCGCACGATACCAGCCCACGTCCATTGGATCGTAATCTGGCTCGCATCGTTGCTTCCCAAAGAAGACATAGCCATTTACACAGGCGTGTCGCTCCGGCCGGTCGAACGCATTCTCAAATACTTTGAAACGCACAAATGTGTTCAAGTTCGAGGCCCTACGGAGAAGGGGGCGAGGAAGGTCTTACGGGACCTAGACGTCGAGGTAAGTATGCTTCTATTAGAACACATTTGTAAACTCATTCATTTGCTCAGTATTTACTCAGAATGATCAACCAAACCCCAGATATGTACCTTGACGAGCTGCAAGAGATGCTCGCAGTCTCATGCGGTGTCAATGTCTCTTGGGCGACAGTCTGGAGAACGCTTCAAAGGGCTGGATACACCATGAAAAAGGTATAATCCAGCGTTGATCATTCGCTAAGGCGCTGATGTGTTACTAGATGACACATATTGCAGCCGAACGCTCTGCTGAGAAAAGGTTCGAGTATATTACACAAATTAGTCGGTATCAAGCTCGACAACTCGTCTTTGTCGATGAAAGTTCGGTTGATCGCCGTACAACATATCGGGGTCGAGCATGGTCTATCCGTGGGACGAAAGCGCAGCGGTGAAAATGGGATGCAATGCAGTGAAAATGGGATGCAAAGCCGTAAAAATGGGATGCAAAGCA
This sequence comes from Hygrocybe punicea, assembly GCA_963556145.1. Classification (NCBI taxonomy): domain Eukaryota; kingdom Fungi; phylum Basidiomycota; class Agaricomycetes; order Agaricales; family Hygrophoraceae; genus Hygrocybe; species Hygrocybe punicea. The sequence continues at coordinate 1,474,234 of OY744461.1, read as the reverse complement.
GTGAAAATGGATTGCCGGGTGCCAGGCTGAATTATTACTGTTTTACTAAACCATTTCAATAACAACTATTGCACACTTTCTACGGCAGCAATGAAAGTCATATTGATTGTAAAACTAGTTGACATTGTCCATAGGTATATTGAGCTGGCCACATTTGAATGCTTCGATGTCCTGCGCAGCATATTGCATTATCAAAACGGCAGTTCCAGCATCGATTTCCAACCACTCCTGTAGATCTTGCAATCTGAAATATTCGAGTGTTAGCTGTGAAATCCGTCGAAATCCCCTGCTTTTCAAAAGTGGTCCATACGGAGCAAATTCAATCTCATCCCCATTGCGATCCGGGTGTCCGTCGAGGAAGCGGAACCATGGCACAACGTCCAGATATTTAGCGGTGGGAATGGGGGCTTGTGTAGGAATGGGGGCTTGTATAGGCTGCATAGGCTGCGTAGGCGGCGCAGGCTGTGTAGGCGGCACAGGTGGCGCCGGTTGCGTAGGTTGAATGGGAGGTGGATATTGGAAGGATTGGGGGTGGTACGGCGGATACATTGGCAGTTGGTGGATCATCGTATAGGGATTTCCATAGCCGTACGCACCATGATTCGGTTGGTATTCCAAATTTGGCTGAGGAACTGGTGTGGCGCGTCCTCGAGACCTTGCGTCGGTCAAAGACAATGACTCCGGTTTCATCTCAATTGTTGCCATTCCAGAAAGCTAGAGTAGCAATGAGTGAGCCGTAGGTTTGACAAGTAATAGATAGGGAACCTTACCACATCCATGGCCCAGTAGCCTAGACTCGAGGGAGTTAGCACATAGCAGAGACCATTTTCCCCCTTCCAGCAATACAAATCTTTATCCTTCGAGTGCATCTCACACTTCCAACGAGTCTGCAGCTCCGCAACTTAGTGTTGCCGAAGTTCAGTTCGGTCCGGTTCCGAGCCTTTTTGGCGGAACCGCGAACTGAACTTCGGGTCCGGTTTGGCGCATGGCCAAACCTGGACCCGGACGGCATTGAACCGTCTCACCGCGTTCGGTCTGGGTTCAGACCGCATCTGAACCCAGACCGAGGTTGGCTCACCCCGTGAGCTCCGTTCTCCTCGCGAATGGCAGGCACGTATCAATTGATACGGCGCTACACTTCGCGAGGTAGTTGGGCTGCGGGGGAGCCGTCCGGTGCTGCTGCTGCTGCAGCTGCCGTCGCGTTGCTGCTGCTGCAGCTGCCGTCGCGTTGCTGCTGCTGCAGCTGCCGTCGCGTTGCTGCTGCTGCAGCTGCCGTCGCGTTGCTGCTGTTGCTGCGGCCGTTGGCGTTGTTGCTGCTGCTGCTGCTGCTGCTGCCGTTGCTGCCGTTGCTGCTGTTGCTGCTGTTGCTGCTGCTGCCATTGCCGTGGCGTTGCTGCTGTTGCCGCTGTTGCCGCTGTTGCCGCCGTTGCTGCTGCTGCCGTCACTGCTGCCGTCGTTGCTGCTGTCGTTGCTGCCGCTGCCGGCGCTGCTCCTGCTGCCGTCGCCGTTGCTGCTGCCACTGCTGCCGCTGCTGTCGTGGCCGTTGCTGCTGCCGCTGCCGTTGCCGTTGCCGTTGCTGCTGCTGCTGCTGCTGCTGGCCGTCGTGGTTGTCGTTGCCGTTGTTGTTGCCGCCGCTGGTGGTGGTGGTGGTGGTGGTGGTGGTGTTGCAGCTGTCGCGCATCCGTTGCTGCCGGCGCTGCTGCTTCTGTTGCTGCTGCCGTTGCTGCCAGTGCTGCTGCTTCTATTGCTGCTGCTGCTGCTTCTGCTGTTGCTGCTGCTGCTGGCCGTTGCCATCGTCGTTGCCTGGTTGCCATAGCCGTTCCCATTTCTGTTGCCGCCGCTGGTGGTGGTGGTGGTGGTGGTGGTGGTGTTGCAGCTGTCGCGCGTCCGTTGGCATTGGGTTGGCGTTGGCATCCATCTTGTGCCAAGATGGGTGTGGCCGCGACGTGGTCACGGTCGAGTTCCCTGTCGCAAATGACATTAGTAAAGTTAAGAAAAGCTTGAAACTGACCTTCGCGTTGAGTGTTGATGTTGTGTTGCGTGTTGATGTTGTGTTGCGTGAAAGCTACACGGTCACGGCCGGTCACATGATACCATTTAACACGAAATAGTAAGTCAAGAAATACGAAAAACAAATGAAATAAATACCGTAAAAATAGCTGCGTTCGCGGTTTGGACGCGGTTTGGAGCCGTTCAGGAAATCCGGCGGGCCTTGAAACCCGGAACTGAACCCGCGGTCCGGTTCAGCACTTGGCTGAACTTAGACTGAACCTCGGGTTCGGTTCGGGGTTTGAACCGGGTTCGGCTAGGTTCGGAACCGAACTACGGCAACACTACCGCAACTACGTTTGCCCGCCTCTGGCCGAGCCCAAAATCGGCTCCATTGGTTGAGTCGAGTACTGCAGCGTGAGGCCCGCCCTAGTATCAATCTCATTAACGGCACTCTATCTGAGTGATAGTGAAATGATACTTACACGTTTAACTCCTTTGGTAGTTGTAGCCTCCGTCATAGCCATGTTGGCACCACTGCCAATGTCTTCGAAGTAAACACAGACCGGTTTGAGAATGCGAGTTGATACCTTGCCGGTAGGTAGACGTTGAGGGACAATAAGGCTTCTCATTCGTTGCTTGAAGAGCCGGTATTCTTCATCGTTCTTGATTGAGGTTGCGCCTTGCTTGGGTTTATCGCTATCGAGCCGGTAGTGTAATACAATGAACGCCGGAAATCGTTGCAACTTTTCAGCCACGGAGGTACAGAGCTGTTCAAGCGTAGCCGTAGACAGAAGAATAAAGGGCATATTGTTACCATCCGCAGCTTTTACAGCTGCTTGAATCTCAAAGGCTAATGCAGTTGTGAGCAATAAAATCAATTCGAGCGAGTAAGGACTTACGGCAGGTTGCTGGGTCAACGGTATCCACACGCTGTTTGCTGCTCGAATGTTTTGCAGCTGCATTTTTGCGAGGTTTGGGTGGAATTTGTCGAGCCTTGAATGCGTGGTACGGGACACAATCGTCATCGTCGTCATCTTCCTCAAGCTCATCTTCACCCTCGTCCTCCTCATCCTCATCTGCAATGTCGTCCAGTGGAATTTCCTCATCGATGTATTCGAGAGTGTCGTCATTGCAGTCCTCGTCTTCATTTGTATTAGCAGTCAGAAAAGTGACGATTTGGTCGGCATCACTGCCAATCGTATTGGATGTCAGGGAGAAAGTGTGTGTTGGGCCTGTCTCCTCAAATTCAGAAATTGTCGAGAGGGCTGCGGTGCTCCGTGATGAGGATTTTTTGGCACGAGTTGAAAATTGGGAAGAACGAGTTGAATGCGATGGCTCACGGCTGACAGAGTGAGCCCGTTTTTGTGTTTGTGATGATATGATGGGAGGATCTACACTGTGTGCTCGTTTCTTGCCTTTCACTTTTTCAGACGGACCAGGCGGCGACCCAACTGCTGTTCTGCTATGGGTGGAAGTCGCACTGGGAGGTTTTCGTGACGACGGCGGCTGATAATCATGCATGGATTTGCACAACTCTGCAACACCATCAGAAATACATCTGAGGCATGAGTCCTTGTCAAGCCCATATCCGCATCCAACTTTGCGAGTCCTACAGCGAAAGCAGGCTGGATGTTTCGGCGGCACCTTATTAGATGATTTGATGGCTGTGAGAAGGTCAGAAATAAAAAAAGGACAGATCAGCTAGGTATACCTTCACGTTTGTGTTCCTGTTCATCCTCTTCCCCATCTTCTTCTTGCCATTTGTCTCTTTTTCGACGCATAGTCACGGTCAGAAAAAAGACAAGTCCTAAAAAGGAAACCATGCCTGGCAAGTCACATGTAGTTCCCAAATAGGATGTATGGCATACCGTGCTGAACAAAACTTTGTATATACTCATGAATGGGTCAATTGCACTGTAGATGTCTATGGACCTCTGGAGAATGTCTCCAGGGAATTTGTCAAGATAAGCCCCCTGTATAAATGAAGAGAAATCCTCCCTTAGGAATTCTCTGGAGAAATCTTCCCTTACGAATTCTGTGGAGCAATCCTCCCTTAGGAATTGTGTGGAGAATTCCTCCCATAGGAATTTGGTGGAGAAATCCTCTGCATCAAAATTCACACTGGACAAGTGCTATTCAAATCATGCAATGATGAGGGAAGCTAATAAGGTGTAGTGAGGTACAAGAGAGGTGAGGGGAATGAGAAGAGTTTTGCCCAGACTTGATTTGAAGAACACTTGTCCTGCGTGAATTGTGATGAAAGGATGAGGAAAGCCGAGAAGGTCCAGTGAGGCACACAAGAGGTGAGGGCAATGGAAAGAGTTTTGCCAACATTTGAGTTGACTAGCATTTGTGCTGCATGAATTGTGATGCAAGGATAAGGGAAGGTAAGAAGTTCCAGTGAGGCACGAAGGAGGTGAGGGTAATTGAGGGAGTTCAGCTGATACATGAGTTGAATAGCATTTGTCCTGCGTTACTGTTGATGGAAGAATGAGGACAGTGAAGAAGGTCCAGTGAGGCACAAAGAAGGTGAGGGTAATGGAGGGAGTTCAGCTGATACATGAGTTGAATAGCATTTGTCCTGCGTGACTGTTGATGGCAGGATGAGGACAGCGAAGAAGGTCCAGTGATGAACACAAGAGGTGAGGGTAAGGGCGGGAGTTCAGGCGATATGTGAGTTGAATAGCATTTGTCCTGCGTGACTGTTGATGGCAGGATGAGGACAGCGAAGAAGGTCCAGTGAGGCAAAAAGAGGTGAGGGTAATGCAAAGAGTTTTGCGGACACTTCACAATTCACACAGGATAACTGACATTCAAATCAAGTGTTGGCAAAACTCTTTCCATCACCCTCACCTCTTTCATGCCTAACGGGACCTTCTCAGCTTCCCTCACCCTTGCATCACCATTCATGCAGTACAAGTGCTATTCAAATTGAGTGTTGGAAACCCACATTACCCTCACCCCTTTTGTGCCTCACTGGACCTTCTTAGCTTCCCTCATCCTTCCATCGAACCTCATACAGGACATGTGTTATTCAAACTGAGTGATAGCAATTATGTCTTATCTCCCTCCTCGTTACCTTGGATGATGTGAACATGCCCTGGGTGATGCTCTTGACTGGGGCTCTGGGTTGGACAAACACCATTATCATTGTGATTGGCCTCCACATTAGCATCAAATGTCACCCTTTGGACCGTCATCAGATGTCAGAGTGATAGTGACTTAGTAGCAGTTTCCATATTGGCGAAGAGACTGCAGATGGAACCACATATTATTCACCTCCTGTCTTCAACCATGCTCCATATGAATGTTGCATGAGGCCTTACACATCATGCAATGCTTCTGGCTAGTGGATTAGCGGACAAATACCATCATCGTGCAATACTCTCCATCTTTGAGAACCTCCAACAGGATATGATACAATGACAACCACACCACTGACATATGACAATGATGACTGGCCCTCTCATATATTCTCCAGTGAATGCAAAACAATTCTGCTCAAGTCCAAACAATGTGGAGACACTGACACAGCCTTTTTCTCTTTCATGGACCAAATCTCCAGGTGGGGATCACATGATTCACATCGTGAAGCTTCATTGATGAGCCTATCATTACTTTTGGGGCAAATGGCCACTTCATTCTTGCCAATGAGAACTTCAATGTGTCACCACCTATCAGGAAGAAGGCTGCCATGTACCCCTATGGAACACCTTATGCCCCCACCAACCATGTGATGCTCCTTGGGTCTGAGAAATTCTGTGTTTCACACCATGTCCAGCCATATGCAACTAGGCCCACTGCCCATATGTGTACATAGTAGAAATTCCTGCCCTGGAACTAAGGTCTGTATCCAATTCCTCATCATCATTTCCTTGTCAATACATTAGGTCTCCTTCCATTGTGCACCGGAACATGCTCCCCTGTGTTTTGCTATTGTGTAATGATTTATCTTTTCTTTTCTTTCTTCCTGTCTCTGTCTTTCTCTCTGTTCCTGTCCTGCCCTGCACTGCATTATGTTGCATTTCACAAGGACATGTATCTGCATATGTTGGATTACCATATATGTTTTGCTGTGTATTTGTAATCCTAGTGCTACATACCATAGAAACCCTTCCACACATGTGTTTTGTAAGCCTCATTTATATCTGAATAAGGACAAGGCCACATTCATCTCAAAGCCCACTTGTATCTAGCACAGCTGTCTTTCAAATTCTTAGAGGTAATTGTCCATTTACAGCATGAGGGCATGGATACCTGTGGTGCTATTGTTGATGGTTGATTGAGTGGTTTGCCATCTAATATGTAAGCAAGAAGGATAAAAATGTCATGATTCTTTAACTTACAGACAAACAGGACTGTGATAAAATATGAAGGGCTTTGAGCAATGTTGCAACAATACAAGGAGAGAGCTAATTCCACTGCTCTTCAGATGAGATTGGACAGTCACAAAGAGCAACACAATATATATATTGATGACATTGAACCAATGTGGAACACTCTCTCAAGGCTTGTCATTTCAATTTCTCATGGCATTGAACCAGTCAGGATGCAACTGAGAGCCACTCAAGAGCATTGATCAATTGATGAGACAAACAATACAGTTACAGGGGAAACATTTACAGGGGAAACAGTGTGAAAATCAAATATAACCACAACCTCGGTACCAACCGAAACAGTGTTCAGGTGAAACCATGTAAACAGCCTTGAGAAGAGTTACAAAAATGTCCAAATCACTCATCGTGGTCATCGCCAAACGAATATACTCCCCATTGCGACGCAATTGATATTTCATGAAGGAGAATGCAAGTTCGATGGGGTTGAGATCGGGGGAGTACGGTGGGAGATATTCAATTTGCATTCCCCTACAGGAACATCAGATCATATGCACAAGTTCCCATAATATCTTACCTAGCCTCAATCCTTTCTCGGATGGCCAGAGTCCTGTGTATGCGACAGTTGTCCATGATGATGACCGAATTATCTCCTGGATATTGTTGCATTTGATCCAAGAGCGACTCGATAAATCGTTGAAAGGTTTCACTCGTGAAATTTCCCTCGAGCACATCACAATGCAGGACTCCATCGGTCAAAGAGATAGCGGGAAGAACAGAAAAGCTAGAAAAGTTCAATTAGCTCACTCAGAAAATGAGGCACAAATTCTCACCGCCTTCCGCGTACAAAGAAGGCCTTGCGCTGTGCTTTCGTCCCACGGATAGACTAGTGGGGTGTGGGCCATTGCTTTGCATGGCATATTACTCGTCCCTCCTTTTTTTAGCAGGAGAACAAATATTAAGATTGAGCATATATAAACAGTACAGCATTATTACCATTACATGACAATAAATTAATATTTGAAAAGTTATCTATATCACCTTCATTAATGCAAATTGATCTGGTTGATATACCATCATGAAACCATACCATACTGTTGATGAATATGCGGGCAGTAAAATGTGCATCACCAAAGTACACAATTCCTCTCAATGTGTAAGCAGTGGATATGTCATCTATTGACAAGTTTATAACTTGACTAATTATTAAATTCTCAATAGAGTCAACTGTAAACATGATTAGAGGTGGAATTTTGTTAAATGCAATAAATTTAGTAATCTCTCCCCAACACAATTGACATTTGTGCCGTTGTCTATTAACTATGATTTGAGCAAGACATGTTGAGATGGTTCCAGAAAATGAATATGAACAATGAAAGATGGCATCACATCTATCATTTTCCAGAATGGTTATGTTTTCACAATTCATACATTTAAGACAAGTTGAAGTCATTGGTTCATTTGCTTTCATTATATAATGGGCCAAATCACTTATGGCAATGCCAACTTGACCATAAGGAAATATTTCGGGTTTATCTTGATGCAATAAATGTCTGATTGTATTTCTAACTGTTTCTAAATCTGTTGTGTGATTCTTGGATCGTTTGAATCCTAAGCTCAAAATCTTTAATATTTCATTGATGCTATTGAATCTTTTTTTCCAACTTGATGGATCTTCATTCCATATTGCTAGTAATATTGTAAAGAGTGAATCATAAGCACAGCTCCAATCTTGCGCATCCCATATAAACCCTTTTGGTTCATTTAATTCAATAGTATTTGTTTTTCGTCTTTTTTTCACAATGGAAGATGAACTTACAACTTGTTGTAATTTTCGTTTTTTATTTTGCAATACATTGGCTGTGGAATTTTTATGAGTGACAGTGATTGGAACAGTTCCTTTTGCAGGAACAAAGTTGAGGTTTCTGAAATCTGCCTTTTGATTTTTGTTCGTAGGTTTAATTAATTGCCATGGAGAGGGCTGTGTTGTGTATTGATTTAGTTGCTCCGTGGCTTTCCATGCAATAGCATGATGAATGTTTTTTGGAATATATGACTTTCCTTTCCATTTTCTAAATTGATCAATGATAGAATTTCGCTGATCTCCCTTGACATGGTCTGGTAAGAGTCCTTGATATTTCAGTTTGGTAATCTCATCAAGCAGTTCTAATTATTTGAATTCTTGCCTGAGATATCCAGAAGCACCACCTGTAATTACTTTAGGATCAAAGCCTTGCATGATGATAGTTCCTGCTGCAGAAGCACTTCTTGATAAGCAAGTATAATAGGATTGGTGGTTTCTACAACTACTGAGGTCAACTACATTGTTAGGACGAGTACGTCCTTGACATGCATAATCAGTCATTGCAAAATTAGGCAGTACCAACACTTGTTCTCTTGACAAAGATATCACATCATCATTCGGTAATGAGCACATGGTGGACGTGACATGTTTTGTAATCGGAACCACATTTTCAGGAAGTCCTTCTATGTTAATTGTTTTTGGAGGATTCAATAATCTGACAAATAAAGTGTCCAGTACAGTTTGTTGCTCAGGACCTATTGCACTCTGCCAACCCACAACTACGCCCTCTGCTCCTTTGGTAATGCAGCACTCCGTTGCATCATTGTTTCTCAGCATCACTGGCATGCCTACACATAAGTCCAATCTTCCTGGTATATGATCAGAGGATGATGCATGTGGTTGGCTCCAAAGTAGCTTTCGGAGTGAGGGTTCCAATATCTTTGTGTGTCGAATAGGATCCAAAATTGTTGACATGTGATGAGATTTTCTTTTGCTATTGGAACTAGTAGGATCATTCCATCTGTCTATGGAATAGAATGATGTTAATGGTCTCCTATTTTCAGCAGCAAAACGTTGAATACCAAGTTCATTGATTTTGTCTTTTTGTGCATTCAATGCAGTTATAACTGACACATTCCTGAATTTCTTTTGGGCTAATTTTGGATCATTTGGACTTTTTCCTGCAACACAAGTACGAAGAAATGCAATATCTTTGGGAGTACATGCTTTGTATCTCATGTTTTCCAAAGCAAGCCTCAGTTGGACATCTTCTTCTGACTGATTGGTTTGTCTCATATTTTCACGTAATATAACAACTGTTGTTATTTGATGCCAAAGAGCTTTGCCTATAGCCGCTTCCTGATTTGCTATAGTTTGACTGGAATTGATTTGGACACCAACGGTTCCAGAGTATAAAGGAGCACCACTCATATCTGGTGGAAGTTGGCCAAAATCTCCTGCAAATATCATATTAATGCCACCAAAGGGTTCATCATAAACACCACGTGCTTTTGCACACTGAGCACTGATTTTATACATATCTCTGCAAGATAACATTGACACCTCATCAATGAAAATGTAATCCACACCATCAAGATTGGCACGTACTTGTGCAAGGGAACGAGATGATCCTCCCTGATTAATTCCAAGAATGGAGTGATATGTGGATCCATTTACAAGGGCAGCAGCACCACCGGTTGGTGCAAGAACCACAAATCGATGATTTTCGTTGTGTTTACCAAAAAAACTAGTCAATGCTTTGATGACTTGTGATTTCCCTGTGCCTGTCATCCCACCAAGATACATGCGTAGCTTATCAGAACTATTAATCAACGTAGAGTGATTGGCAATGATATGAAATGCTCTCTTTTGGTCAGTGTTCAACTTGTAATCATTGATAGTTATATCAATAAGATGACGATCAGCTCTGTTTGCAGGAATAAACATATGGTTGATGTATGCTGCATCCACTATCTTGACATCATTATATTGAAAATTTCCCAATTTATCTATGGTTGCTGTGTTTGTTGGTAAATTTTTATTTCTGTCATCGATGATTTCTTTTTTCTTTGCAAGGACTGCAGCTCTCCAAAATTTTGCTGATTGTACTACAGGTGGTTCTATAGGTATCAAAGGTCCTATATCTGGGGTACCATCAATACAATCATCGAGCCATCCTGACCTTTTCAAAGTTCTTTCAGCTATTAGCATTTGATCTTTCCTCTTTTGTCCTTTTTGACCAAGTTTCAGGAGTATTTCTGTGTCATTATTGTCTTCATCAATGTTGTTGTTGAAGTCTTCGCTGTTAAATGCAAATTCAGCATTGTGCATGTCATCCAGTTCATCAAGACCGTTTGAGGTCGCCCATGAATACCTTATATCTGCAGTATTATTCTTCTGACGTTTAGCAGAGAAATCATCTCTTGCATCCAAACACTCATACCGCAGACCAAAGTATTTCATGATCTCGAGCTCTCTTTTAGAAAACTCATGGTCTACAAAAGCATTATCCCATGTTTGTAATTTACATTTGAGTTCTTTGCCACTTCTCCATGGCTTGAAAAACGTTAACATTGTACAACAATAATATTCCCGATCACCACGGTCAGCCCTTGGCAAAGTGTTTGGAAAAAAATTAGGAACTATGAAGGGATCATTTCCTTTCATTTTGGCATGGTGGGTAAGATATTGTGGATGATTGGGATGTAAAGTATAATCAGTTTCAAATTTTGTCAATTTATTAAGATCAACTTCATTTGTTTTATCAACTATTTCTGGGCCTGCATTTTTATTCAAACTATCAGGTTTTAGAATTTCATCTATCTCCATGAGTATATCATTATCAATGACATCAGACAAGTTGTCATCACTGGAATAGTCAACATTAGTAGGTTCAGTGCAAGAGTCAGACAAATCATCACAGCCTAGATTGTCAAAAATTTGGTTTTGTACTGGTTCTCTTCTGGCCCTTTTGGTCTTTGTTTTGGTGCGTCTTTTCTTTGGTTCCATAGTGGCAAGACGTATCCAGTCATACAGTGATACATTATCATACAAGGCTGGTCTGAACATATAATTATTTACTTTGGAAAGTCCAATGTATGCGCCATTATTCTTACCAATAACAACCTTTTGTGCATTATCTTGGTCTTCACATATATTGGGAATTTCTTCATCAGACCATGCACTGATAACCTCTTTAACATAAGATCTCCAAAAGAATGGCACAAATTTATGACTGGTGTAGTGATCAGGATTTCCAAGCACATATAATGAAGCCATTGGAGCACCAATTTCCATTTTGGAGGTGAGTGAATTGACTATTTGTGTAAACAGTTTTCTGACTTTGTCTTTTCTTTTCAGGTCGCCACCAATCATTTCGGAATTCTTATCAAAAATACTTTTTATCACTTCAAAAATGCTATAGGTCTTCAAGGAGAATTTTGTAATATAATCTGTTATGTATGCAACTATGGCCTTTATAGCAGTACCTGATAATAAGCTGGTCACATCAGAATTGCATCGTAGCATATATGTAACTTCAGGTGTCACCGTGTTCATCCAAGGTTCACCATGCTTGAGGTTGAGAGCACCAGTGTTAGGTTCTACAAAGGTTTGTTGAAAGATATCACGGGGAAATCGTCGTTTACATTCACCTTTCGAATTAAGACAATATGGCTTTTTTTTGCCATCATGCCTGTTATGTACATTTAATCGCAATAAAAGATCATCTACAACATCCTGAAACCTTTGCCACCATGTTGATCTTTTGTTGTGATATTGACAATTCATGGAACAATTATATGATGGTGGATCTGGCATGACACATGTTGGTTGTTGATATTCAGGTTTTGACATTGTCTGTTCCATTTTCTGTGATACCTCATCTTTAGAACCTGTCATGAATTGTCCTACACACAAACTTTCCAAATATTCCACCAATATTTTCTGAAAGTCAGAATTTTCACCCATAATTTTGTCACGTATTTCCTGAGGTGTAAGGCATCCCTTTATCCACAACAGCATATGAAGATGCAAGGTAAGACGTCCTTGTTCCTCTACCGTTGCATAATAACCTGATGTGTTTCCATACAGGCCAGGATGAGATTCATTTATTCCTAATATATGTTTGATGAACATTTCAGTAGTAAAGTGAAAGAAGCGGGCTCCAGCAACTGGATTGTTTGCAATTAGTTTGTAACAATCCTGGGGTAGACGTAGTTTAGGATAAAACTTTTCTTTGTTGTCAGCATAATATAAGCATAGTGGGTGATTGATGTCTGCAGGTGCAAAAGTGATAAACCAAGTCGGAGCACCAATATAGGATATCAGAGACCAAATCTCATTTCGCATATATTTCTTGTTAGTAATTGAACCTTTGACCTGACCAGCTACATGATCCAGATCAGAAATGAGTTTATAGCATGCTTTCTCTTCTGATGTATCTGGTTTGACTCTATCACCTCTAGATAATCTTTTAGAGAGGTCATCCAAAACAGCTGTATTGATATTCATCAGGCGATTTGCAATATCGTTGAAATTATGTTTATTAGTCAACAAATATCCTCCGGTTGTACTGTCTTTGATTTGTTCTTGATTGAATGCGATCAATGGAAAATAGGGATCGGTTTGAAATCTTTTGTCATGGTACATCAGGAGATGTCTTTTGTGCATCATATCACTGATGCTTAAAACATCCTTGTCTATGCTGCTAATACCACCCAAGCCATATGGAAATAGGCAGGGGAACATCATAGGATATAATTGAGGATTATTAAAGAATGATTCTGGATTTCTAGCATGGCTTATGGCAAGAACACCACCATGGTCATCTATCAAGTGCTTGGTGGCTCTAGCTATTAATGCTTTTGGACTTGTAATATCTAGATCTTCGCCAGTTACACCACTAACAACAAAGGGACAAGGCCCATCTTCAACACCATCTTCCTCTTCATTGTCAAATGCACTAGTGGCTTCCGGTTCCTTATTTGTGTCTGCTGGTCGATATGCAACCACAACAGGAATTCCATGATCTGGATATTGTGCTAGATTTTCATAGGAGATATCTAAATCATAGTAATCCATGTGATTCAATTTCAGCCATTCTAAAGCTGCAGAAACTCGCATTCGGCGAACCAATAAAGGCGTTTGCTCCATGTCTTCTGGAGTTGGTCTGGCAGGACCCGTGAAAATGAAGGCTAGCACTTCATCAAGTTCTTTAATTGTTGGAGGCAACCGTTGATATATCTTTGGTGTTGGGTTTTGAAACATGATGGCATTTGCTTTCATTTTATGCATCCCAGATGAGACACGAACAATACATTTGTTGTGACGAACACGGGCAATCAAAAGTTGTTCAGCAAATGTTAGATTTTGAAGTTGTGCAGGAATTCTTCCCATCCAAAGTCCATTTGCCAAAGCATATTTGGGAGTTTGGCCTTTGTTTAGACTGAGCACACATGGCTTGCATATCCATTTACATGTCTCATCTAGCACTGGACCTTTCATATCCTCTATTGGATCAGAACAATGATGTTGTTCACATTTTGTGATTCCCATATTTTCTCTAGTTAATATTTTCAGATTAACCTTTGTCTTTGACAATAAAGACATGTTCTTCAATGCAACCAATTGACCGCACATGGCACACCCACTTTCTTGAAAACATTCAGGTGATGTATCTCTGCACCAGTTGCTGATTATGGTTTCCTTCAATTCAATAGATGGTGGAGGAGGAGGAAATGATTGCTCATCTGACTTGTCCAATTCTTCTTTCATTTTAGTCTGAGTTTCTTCTGTTTCGCACTCATATGTTTCTGTCATTTGTTGTCTTTTGTACCACTCTTTACACTTATCTTTATTTGATTTAATATCATGCACATGAAAAATAGAAACATGAGTATCACAAGCTGAACAATTATGCCTCATTAATGCCACAGATAGATCTTGTCCATGTAATCTTCGTAATGTCTTTGACAAATATATACCATGTATTGTTGTTATTTCACCAATATCCTTCACCGTCAACTTTGGCAGAAGTTCATGCAAAGGCATTTTGACCCACAAATATTTTTTTCTATCTCCATATACAATGTTGGCAGCCTGTTGATCAACATGATCCACGTATTCAAATAGTATGTCGGAATCATGGTTGATATTATTAGACGGTAGCATGAAAGATTGAATAAAGCTAAACTTGAATGTTGGTATTCGTTTACCACCACCAATGTAGTCATATCTATGAACGGAATTTATATATAAAGATTTAAACAAGTTTCTGAATAAATTCAAATTGAACATAATTATGTTTGAACGGCTATGCCGTATTATGAAACATAGTGTGGTCCACAGCAACGTTGCATGTGATAGAGAACTAGTAATACAATGAAACAAATATGATCTGAAATCATGTCGTCTCAATAGCGATCGCATTAGCAATGCATTGATCATTTTACAACGACATTGAACAGTGATAGGTTTGAGAAGACAATACAAAGCAAAGAGATATTTAGGAGGTAAGAAATATGTTCTGTCATATTGAATAGAACGTAATTGCATTTTGAACGCGCTATTTTTAAATGTAGTCCAAACGAATAATGGATCGACCGTCAAGTTATCTTTTGTTATTTCAATGAACTTTACACATTGTGTTGCATTTATTTGCATCAATATTGTTGCATCGCCCTGATCTGGGGCAAACTCATGTTCTATGAGTTTTCTTTGAAAAACACCCAATTCTTGGGTCAATGCCGATATCAAAGGAGCGGATATTGGTTCAAGAGAGATATACATAAGTTGGTCTTGGCATAGTTGTGGAAATATGGTTGCGTTTGCAAGGAAATGTAGATAAGTCAATACCGCAATGCAGACATGCATGATATCGTGGAGATTCATGTGGATTGGTGATAGTAAGAGAAAGCACCGCCTATGTATCTATTTAACTAGTTAAGTGGTTCGGATCATGAACAACAATTAACACAATTGGATTGATCATATGACATTATCTTATTTGTAAGCTCTTCCAAAAACATCATAAGGTGTGCCTGAAGCTTTATAATGTTTTTATTCAATTGAATGTTTTCGTAACATACGTAATATTCCGGTACTGAATAGTCATAGCTTTCCTTGGATTGATGGTTATGCTTGCCACCATATGAGGGGGATTTGTTACAGTTGTCACAGGGGATGGATGAGGAATTTACCATCAAATAATATTGAGATCTCCACTCAATTATTTTTGTTGTTATCATAAGTCCGAAAACGTTGTAAAAAGTGGATAACGTTATGTTTTCGACATTTTCGGACTTATGATAGCAACAAAATAATTGAGTGGAGATCTCAATATTATTTGATGGCAAAAATTCCTCATCCGTCTCCTATGTGTCTCCCCATTTAATTGGTCCATAAAGTTGGCAGTTCTGGTTTATTACATATATTCAATTTGAATGTTCATTAACTCGAGTCATAGTAATCCAAGGTTGTCCTTCTCATGTTACCTTCTCATGTTACCTGTGGTGGCTGTACTGACAAACGTGAACTGAAATTAATACACTTAATTTAGGCAAACAGGTTTTCAGTCACCAAGATCGATGTCTTATGTGATATCTGTGTATACTTATTATCTTACTCAATTGTTATGGTCATAGGAAAGTAACACAAGCCATTTTCAATAGAGCAAAAAAAGAAATGTACAGATATTGTACAAATGTAAAGAATGGCGGTAGAGGAGGACGTTGAGGGCACAGATTACCAACAGATTACCAGAAATCAACGACTGAGATAAAAGTGTCTTTAGTCAAATATAATTAATACTCCACAAAAAGAGGACTTACAGCAACCGAAACTAAGGGCCAGGGTCCAGTTTAGATGTTGACGCCTTGGGAGATGAAGGCCTTGTTTGGCTCGGCGTAATCGAGACTAGGATATCGTGAGGAACAATATTGCTCCAATCTACATCCATTGATAAACCGCCTGGCTCCGCCGGGGTCGACGACTGATGGCGTGACGATGCACGCGTATTGGGACGGAATCCTAGGATATTGATAAGATCAGATGTGAAATCTATATAGAGTGTGATGTGCATACCCGGAGTTGGAGACTTCTTCGGAGGCTTCGCTGGCTGGAGCCTTTCTGCGATAATACCGGCTTGCTCCGATGCCAGATCCAACTTCCTCCTCTTTGCTGTCTCGCCGTCCTCGTGATCGCCGCTGAGAGAGTCCTGTATGGGTTTGGGAGGTCCATCGTTGTCGTGCATGATTACATCGTCATCAGAATGCAACAACCCCTCCCATTCTGGTCCTAACAAGCCCAACTTTGCGGATTCCAGTGGCACATCATCCGACTCGGAGGAGACGGGTGGTTTAACTTCCACTGTCAATTTTTCGGATTCCGATTTCTTGGATCCGCGCGACAGCGCAATTTCGACAGCGACTGCGAGATGTCAGTGCATTATTCAGAGCAAAGTGAGTAACGTACGCATTTGAGCCTTTGATCGTTTCTTCTTTACCGGGGCTACGTCCTCCTCCATCTTGATATCGTCTATGCATGAATGAACAATATGCGTTATAAGCTTGATATTTAGAATTTAATAACTCACCGTCAGCGTCGTCATCGGGTTTGGACTTCACGGTGCGTTCTGTGATGATGAGGAGTTACCGTGTGTGATGATCACAGACAATGAAAGTACTTACTGGGCTTGGGCTTGGGCTTGGGCTTCTTTTTGTCCTTCTCGGACGAATTGTCTGCGCCACCTGAATATTCAGTACATCTATACACTGCTATGGTTAAAAATTTGTACAAACCAGCGGAGGATGTCTTCTGTTTTTTGACCGATTTTGACTTGGCTTTGCCCTTGCCCTTGCCCTGGGGAACCGGCTCTTCTGCAAATGTATTATATTATTAGCACATTCACACATGTAATTATAGATCATACCTTCATCATCCTCCGCCACATTGGCATTGACGAGGACACTATGTCCTTTACACCAAGCAATAACATGACCGATGATTTCGAGCTTTGTGGCGTCCGGAAGCCCACCGAACGACCAATTTGCAGAGGTTCCGCTGTGCCATGCTGGCACAGATTCGTCGTATTTCGCCCAATCTATGATGCCAGATGTCATAATCCATTTGTCTGCCAATGCGTATATATACTCACCGAGGTCCTCTGGCATGGTCTCGGTGCTAACAGCGCCATGTTGAATCAATGCCGATGGAGAATGCTTGCCGACATAAAACTCTTTGAGGAGCCAATCGTCGAAAATCTTGCTTCGCCAGTCACGGGCAACCTCGTTGGCCCGTTTTGCGACCAAAACCTCTGCCCAAATTTCGTCCATGACGGTGTCGGTATACTTGAGGTAATCCCGAAGTAAATCGGTCCCTTCCTTATCGTTTTTGACGTAGTCCGGCGAGTAGTGGGGTGCCTTGTTGTATGCGACGGCTGCTGTCACGTAGATGTACATATCCATTTGATAAATCAATCGACGCAGCGGTTCCTCGTATCGTTCGGGCATTTCCCGCCATAACTCGCCTCGGGCGGTGGCATCGTGAGGGTGGGTCTTCAGTACATAGAGATTACGAGAGAAGACGGGAACGGTGCCGGATTCCTTGTTGGGTGCCGGAATCTTCGGCGGGACCATGTACTGGATTTGGAAGATGCGATGCAGCTCCTGCAGCTTTTTGGGTGGCGCATCAGGCCAGTATTTGAAAGCCGCGGGATTGACGGCGGGAGTCGAAGTTTTGACGACTGGCAAGGACATGGTAGCTGTAGTAGAATCTTTGTGGTGGGCGTCTGAGGGAAAAAACGAGGGGAACGGAAAACGTTGGATGTCAGGGTCGATGCCCTAGCCTATGAAGCAACTGGCCAAGTCAGATGACCTGTCAACGACACATGTTCGGCATTGTATACATTGATCGGACACGCGGTGTACAAATAACATACAACCAAACAGATTCTGAAGTTGTGCCGTAATACATCCTTAAAATGTCGATAAGCGCTATTTGTCATGTAGCTATACAAATATATATTGTTAACTTGTGACACGTCGAAGAGATCGAACATGCTTGATGTTAATATACATAATGGTATGGTCATTAACATAGACAATGGATTATCGAACGCTTGTCGAACACTCGTCGAACAGGCCGAACAGTGTTCGAAAAGTGTTCGACAAGTCAATGCTACATCAATAAATCAAGTGGAATATATATTAACGTAGCAATGACTTGTCGAACACTTGTCGAACAGGCCGAACACTGTTCGACAAGTGTTCGACAAGTCATTGCTACGTCAATAAATTAAGTGTAATATATATTAACGTAGCTACGGCTTGTCGAACACTTGTCGAACAGGCCGAACACTGTTCGACAAGTGTTCGACAAGTCATTGCTTTGTTAATAAATCAAGTGGAATATAGATTAACGTAGCAATGACTTGTCGAACACTTGTCGAACAGGCCGAACACTGTTCAACAAGTGTTCGACAAGTCATTGCTACGTCAATAAATTAAGTGTAATATATATTAACGTAGCTACGGCTTGTCAAACACTTGTCGAACAGGCCGAACACTGTTCGACAAGTGTTCGACAAGCCATACGGACATTGATTAACGCATCAAGATGCATATGACTAACTGAACACTTGCCGAACAGTGTTCGGCCTGTTCGACACGTGTTCGGCAGGTCGTTACATTGTTATTCATTCTAAAGACAAATATGGGTGCACAACCAACCCCTTGCCGATCCAACCGGGGGAGCATCATTGTTGCCGTTGTCACCTGACACGAATCTGATATCATTGATAGTCAAAACGATTATCCAAACTTGATTAACTCTTCTTCTCCTTCACACTCACCATCTCACAACACATCCCGAGTTATAGAACACATACCGGTATATCACAGTACCATTCTGAACCCCGTTGAATTTACAAACTAACATAATCTGATCTGTTAGACCTTCAATATGCCCAAATCTCGCAAGGAAGTTGGCTACGAAGTGTGCTGCCACATCTGTCCAGGACGAAACTGCCTCTCGATCCAGACGCAAACTCTCCTTTGGAAAAAGGAAGGAAGTTCCTGTCAGCGCCATTGTGGATCCACAAGCAAGCATCCAAATTGCATCGCATCCGGTACCTGTCCTCTATCCAGCTGTATTGGACGGAAGGGCGCAGAAAATTCCATAGGTGTTCGAAATGCTACTGAAGAGGAACTTGCGTTGTTGCCATCGACGGCGTCCAATACACCAGATCCCACTTCCGATGTAGAGATGGAGGATGCAGCCATGAGCACGATTACACAGTCCGTCAGGACCGATCCCGTTTTCCACATAATCTTTGTTCTTGATCCCACCACCCGTATTACAAGCAAAGCCGCTGCAACCAATGATCTTGCATTCGTCAACGTTACGATTTCACAAGACGAGTACGAAACCGTCTCGCACCTCGATGGTTATATTCACAATCTCAAGGTGCACAAGACGCGATATTTCGTTTGCATGCAGGAATGGGTGTGTATATTTTAAAAATGTATGGAGAATTATCGCTAAAGAATACTTTCCAATTCCAGGTTTATGTTGCTATGCGAATGCACCACTGGCGGTGTGACGAGCCCAACAGTGCAATACGCCGCTTCAATGTTGAATACATGTTTTGGCCGGAGTTCGCTCATGCCATGCTCAACTCACCGGGGTCGAACATAACATGGAATAAGTTCAAATCCACCGATTGCGTATTTGGTGGTGTGGACATGGGAATGTCCTATATGTAAGCGTGTCAAACATTTTTGCCGAGTTTCCTTTCTTTTTAATTCGGTTAATTCAAATGTCATCTATAGTGGTAATCAATATGGTATAACGGTTGAAAACGTGTCGACATTCTTGGCCGGAATTGACCAGCTGTGTCGAACGATTCAGGTGTGGCCACCACCGAAACAAATGAACACCGTGCATTCGAAATGGACGCAGATGCAAAACTTGCTCCATGTCGCATTGTCAAGGACGCACACGATGCGACCACAATCAAGGCTGCTGAAGGACGGTGAACCGTTTCCACCGAACATTGTTTTGAAGCGAACGCATAGTGACACCGGTCACCATGTGTTGTTCCCGGGCGATCCAAGGCGGAATTGGGACTATATGCGCCTGAACTGTAAGGTCCCCGGTTCACGTTGGTTCGGTCAAACCTATGTTGAGCCGCTGGCCAAGATCGGAGAATGGCGAGTGTTTTTGTTAGGTGGAAGGGACATTTACACGGTCCATACGCATTACAACAAAGAGAGCAAATCATGGAGGTGGGATATTGTGACGACCTTCTATACGTTAGAGGAATTGAGGTAGGCAGATGCCCTCCGTCTCGCATTACATGTTCACGAGTTTTTGGCATTTTCCAAGATCGTTCCAAGCACAGGGAATGCTCATGAAGACCGATGTTTGCAATCCGGATCACGGCTCCATTGCAATTCGAGATCAAGCAAGACAGCAATTCTTCGGCTTCGTACGAGACACCTACAAGGGGCTGTATGCCATAGAGTCGACGTTGATTGGTGGGAAACCTTCAATGAGTGTATTCTGTCGCATGGACATTTCGCTCATTGTTGATTCAAACACCAACAATGTCAATTACTTCGTGAACGAGATCGAACGGTATCACACCTGCAGCTTGTGGTCCAACATGAAGCAAGGCGCGAAATCCGCTCGGGCACCAATCGGATCTTTTGCGGACACATTTTCGGCGGTATTTTATAAATGGCTTGTAGACATTACAAATGCATACTCATATTTTTGAACTTCACTTGTACATTAGTCAACTTTAAATGTCACAAATCGGATCTCATGTCTGAGAGGCACGAAACGCTTTGATTTCAATGATAGGTACATTACAAATTCAAGGCAACATAAAGAGAATTGGCAATAGGCCACGCTGCATGGCACACTAGTTTCATGACGAGAAAGACGACAAGTTAATGAGAGACGCCCAATACCATCACCCACTGCACATTTAGGGAAATACTCTTCAACAAATCATCAGAGCGTTTGAAGGTATTGATCGTGTGGCCGACCACAACGCACGATTCTGCAGGAACATCGCCTGGAAAGTGGGGGAGTTTCTGAAGTATTTTGAGGGTGTCGGTAAAGTCCGTTTTAACTTTCCGGGCATCATAGATTGGGACTATGAATACAGGCATCAAAAACGAAACCAAGGACATTGTGTGAGAGAGAATAAAACTAACCAATGTCATGGAATGACAGCGCAGTCTTTTGGTAAGATGGAGCGGGACGTCGAGTAAAAGGACTAGACTGCACAAATTTCGAAGAGGAAGCTTCTATTGAATATGAGTAAGGATTGATAACAGAGCATTGAATGTATACTCACTGCTAGGAGATGCATCCATCCCACTTGCTGCTGTCGTCGAGAAGGACAGAAAGTCCTTATATAGTTGTGCACGAAATTCCGCCTCACCAGTGACCATTCCAATGGCGCCAACATACCGCTCCCATTCTCCTGAGAGTAAAGCCCCTTGGATGACTTTGATCGGTTTCGTGTTCCCACCAACTTTTGGCTCATCAAGGAAGCATGAATCGACTAGAATGACAGAAGTGAAGATCGTTGGGATGGCACCAGCAACGGAGTGGAAGAAACTACACCCAAATGCTCCAGTAGAGATATTGGCGGGATCGTCACGAGAAAGATTCGAGTACTTGCCAGATCGAACAAAGGTCACTGCAGAGAACAGCAAACTGTTATGCGATGTGAATTGTCTTTAACCATAAAGTCCTAGCTGACAGCTTACTTTTGGTTGACCTTGCGAATGTTGCTGATAACATCACTGTACTGAGGATTGCCATTCCCTATAGCACTAGACCAAGATACCATGGCCGCGGCCCTATTCAATATTAAGCATTGCTTAAGAAGATAAAACCGAATAGTTACTTAATGTTGACACAGTCCTTATATGTATCGACCAACTGAGGGTCTCTTGTACCAATGTCGGACTCATCCGTGTTTGGAGAGTGTATGCTAAGCAAGGACATCAATTAAAAAAATAATAGACAGATGTAATGTACCTGGTGATTTGGTTTTGTGCATATGTCACAGCTCCATCATCGCTACTGGAAACATTGTCGTCACTGATATCATGAAGACGGGTAGTCTTTGTGACTTTGGAGGAAATCGCCTTCATGGTTTTGATGGATGTATCAGAGTTGCTGATCATTTATTAATATATGAAGGACAAGAATCATATGAAGTATCATACCGAAGACCATTATCTGCATTTGATTTCTTAGAACCGAATTCGAGTTTTGCGATAGGCCTACAACATGTCTAACATATGACCAATTATTCAATTTCCAACTCACATGAATGTTTCGTCGCTGTCGTCATCCTCATCATGTAATTGATGCTGGTTTGACTTTGTCTTCTTCGATGGAGAAGAGAATTTACTATGTAAAGCGATTAAAGAATACACAAATATAAAAGACATTATTTAGAGCTACTGACCTGTCTTCATCTTCCTCTGAAGCATGCCGCCTTTTACTGCTGAATATAAAGAATATTAGTTTGCATGAACAGTATAAATTGAACTTGCAAACCTTGCTCTATTGGTGGTCTTCCTGGACCGCCTATATTACTGAAGTAAATCACTAGTATCTGAAAATACAATTCATGAAACACACCTCATAGACGAGATGGGTTTGGCAATGCTAGCGACGCTATGAACACTAATAACGTCTTCGTCTTTGGAGTTGGCAATACTACTGGGTGGTCTAGTCATGGTGGATGAATCAGAATATTGGAATAAACATGTACACTTCATCATCGACAGGCTTGGTGGTGGTGACCTTCTTACCCTTCCTAGAAACAACAGTATGACCTTTATTCAGAACGAGCAGCAATACATGAAAATAAATATACATACGAAACGGCGCTTGATCGAGCTTTGGACTGAGTCTTCACATTCACAGACTTCTTAGGAGCCATTGCAAAGATAAGAGCTTTAGGGCGAGGAATGAATCTGTGCGAGATATCGTAGATGAATGAAGGGTCGGATGTGGACGATACCATTGCGCTCTCATCGCTATTTAAGTACACTGAGACAGATCGAATACAATAAAGAACTCGTTTATGGAGATCACACCGGCAGGTATGAAAACTACATCTGTTGATGGTTTGAAGGAGAACTATTCGGATCATAGCGCCATAAAAATGAAAAAAAAATCAGGGACATTCCCCATGATGTAGAACCCATGATTGACCAGCTGTTACACTCAGCATCATCCAACAACATGGATATGGATTACTGGTATGGAGAATAATCAAACACTAAGTCTAATTAGGATTTTGGAATGTAAAACAGCTGTCACCACATGGAACTGATCATAAGATCATAACACAGCCAAATCGGAAATAGAAATTTATGTGACATATATACTCATTTCCAAACAAATACAAACATCGGATCAACTATACTGACAGTTGCATCGGAAACAAATCATTCTGAATGGATAGGGGTTTCCTTTTAATGCTGTACAATAAGGAGGTCAAGCATTACGATAGCTGTCGATGTATATCCTGTCCTATAAAATGGAGAAAAACAATAAGAATCTATTGAGAAGATCTGCAACACAAGAATGCAAACACCATACAGACATCACAAGTTCATGGAGGATGAACATGATGCACTTCCATAATCTCGATGACGATCGAAAACGATTCATGATAAAACAGTCGAAAATTGCATTTGAATTATAAATCCCACTTCCACTTTGCAAATGGACACCTATTACGATTTCAAAAGCGCATGTCAGTCCATATACCACTGAAGGCATTCATACATTCAACTCTACTTTACAGCTGAACATTTAAGTAATCTCATATCGACACGGATGGACAATGATGACAGTCAACTCGCCAATGCTACAAATGTATGTTCAAATTTTACGATGTATGCTGTGTTTCTTTACATTTGCAGATTTCGAATATCAATGTAGTTCATAATGACTCACCAAATTGCTGGAAACTTACATGGCCGAGTACTGATACCACCGAGCATGAAGAACTTGTCTTAAGCTTACAGGCGATATTGGTGGCCAAAGACCTACCACCAATCACCAGCAGGTATATTGTTCCATCACATAAATCGTAAACAATTGATATACATATATTTTCCAGACCACCCGAACGTCGAACACCATTTCTTCGTCAGAGCATCCTTATAGCAGGTCTCAACATACCACTGTTCGAATTGTACCTTGACAACCTCCGCATCTTACATCAGAAACTGGCCCGTACTTTCCCAGAACGTGCAATGCTGGACTTCACGTCATCCACCTATATCGAATACACTGCATTATCTATTGGCACCCGATACTTCACCGATCGCCGACATGACAATGTTTCATACCATATTCCATTCGAACACAACGTCGATCCCAAAGGTATCCTGTCATCCATGAGCAATACTCGATACTTCCATGGGACGGATAATGAGGTCCTTTATTTCAAGTTAACATCAGACGGAGGCCGGCATTGGTGAGTGCTGTCATGATCCAAACAGGATTCGGATCAAAACATAGTAATATGCTGTCACTAGTCACCATCCCTACAGCACACATCACATTACAAGGACCATTCATACTGGAATGCCCCCATCTGCATATGGAGTAGAAAGGAATACCCTTATCTGCATATAGGACACACAGGAAATCCTTATCTGCACATAGGACATACATGAAACCCTTATCTATACAAGGGACATGCAAGGAAACCCTTATCTACAGAAGGGACATGCAAGAAAACCCTTATCTATGCAGAAGAAATGAAGGAATACCCTTATCTTAACTGATAAGGCCCCCAAAACATCTTATCAGAGGCCAAAGAAGCACAAGAAGCACAGCCACATCCTTATCTCCAATCATAGAGATAACACATGCCACCCATCATTCCCTGATCAAGAAGCACATCACATTTCATATCAATTGATCAAATACAGCCCAGCCCTGATCTTATCTTTTTCTTAACTGATAAGGATACACACATGGCATGGCATCAATTGATCAAGAAGCACAGCCTCAGGAAGATGATTCTAGAAGCATAGCCTGGCACAGCCCTTGCCTTTGATTCACACACCCAAGATTGGACCAGCAACATGACTCACTCCCATCAAATGTGACTCATTGGTCTATCCATGACAAATTATGACCCTTATGACATACTCATGACCCCCCATGACTCATTATGACCACCCATGACTAATTATGACTATTTCTGACTCATTATGCCCCCTCCTTTGATTATAATTCCTATGTGACTCATTAATTGACTCTGTATGAGTCACAAACCCATGCCTTCCTTTCTTATGACTCCTTATGAGTCATAACCCCCCATGCCTTTCATCATTATGACTCCTTATGAGTCATAAACCTATGCCTCTCCCTATATGACTCCCTATGAGTCATATCCTATGCTCTCCATTTCATATACCATTCTATGACTCAGTATGACTCCTGCTGTAGAATAGGTATATATAGAGCCCAGTTTCTGCTGGAGATGGCTCAGTCACCTAATCTGACAGGCCCAGTCACAGGACAGTCCCTCTCCCAGATTCTGATTCACCCCTCTGTGTTTGTTTGTATTACTTGTGTAGTAGTACTTCAAATACCAATTGCAGTTCAAGTCATCATTCATTTGTTTAAGGATATCAATTGCAGTTATATTGATACTCCCTTATTACTTGTTTGATATATTTTCTTTGTGTTCTGTCACGTAGTACAGTCACATTCATCTTCTTTCAAGTTCTATTGATCATCACCAAAGATATCCCAGTACTTTATTCTGCACTAGTAGCCAATGTGCGTTTGAAGCTTCGGAATAAAGTCCGATATCTTGATCATCAATCCTACTTGCCTATTGTTCAGTTCATTCATTCTGTACATAGTATTTTGTCACACCTCCCTTTTTGTTTGACATCTACTGTTACACTCGCCCATCGCCCATCGCCTATCGCCCATCGTCCATAATCTATCGCTCATCTCTGTTGTACCTCTGCTCATTGTATACTTGCTACTTGTATACTTGACTGTTGTACACTTGTTCATCTTACACTGTTCATACTTGCTTGAGTTATTATCCGCTTATACTCTCACATACCTCTTGTCACTCAAAGTCTTTACCTTCAGTAGGGAAGACCTCACTGTTCACTCATCCTCTATAAGTCATACATCTGACTTATATTATTGTCAAGTATTTGTTGTATCTTTCAAAGCTAACCTTTGATAGGATTCACACCACAACCCCACCACCCAACAGGAATAACCCAGAGTTATAGAAGAGCTAAATCCTTGTTCCCAAAGGACAACAAGGTAATTTCCCGATCAACGACGCACTCCGGAAACCCTTGGTGTGGATTTGTTCAAACACTTCCCACGCAAAACAGTGCTCAGCACAACAATAGTTTGACCATTGATAATGATATAGATGACAGCTTTGTACCTGCCAGTCCAACTTGCTTCAGGATTGGTGACATTGTAGAAGTCCAGATGACGGTATCGGCGGTTTCAGTCAAGAACGACAAATTTAAGATGATACTCAATCTGCGCTCATTAGCACTGGTCAACAGCGAGTTTACCGAGGTACCAGACATATCTAATAATTCAATTAATAATAACTAATGTACATCCAGAATGCGACGATAGGTCGAACGAAGGCACCTCATCCTGCTCTCAATACTATGACCAGGATTAATATCAAACGTAATGTGGGTTATGTCCAGTTGACAGACGATGGTGAAGATGTCATAGAAACCCGAAGACGTTTGACCAACCTGAGGATGAATGAAGCCGATTAATATCTATTATAATTACATTGTACAGTTACATGTGAACATCAATTTTATATAATATTATGTTCTGCAATACGTTCACAAGTGAAATAACAACACAAATAGTTTCATAAAGTGACTGGATATCTGAGTATCATTTAATCGTAAAAAGTCGTCATCATTTTCCTGTGAATATAACTATTCAAACCGATATGGTATTTCTCATTCAATGGTCCGGCCTAACATGCATGGACATTTGCTCAGTACCTTTCAAAAACCTAGAATTAATTGATAAATGTATGTATTGTACACACATATCATATAAAATTTATATTGTTGTGTAGTAAGAATGGGTTACTTGGATTACATATGGAAAATTTACTGAACACTTTGTTGAACAATATTGGACCCATGTAGCTACATCACAAAAACATCCGATATACTGCACTTAGATCTTGCCTTTCCACTGCCAGACATCCGATATACTGCACATACCATTGGCTGTGCAATGGCAGTACCCCTGATTAAAACCGAGACACTTGTCGAACACTTTGTTGAACACTGTTGAACGGTTTTTCGGCCTGTTCAACAGGTGTTGAACAAGTGTATCATTAATAATACAATGTGCATTGTAAATCTAGCTACACCTTATATAATGTACATAACTTTATTTATGCAAATGTAATGCTTCAGATGAAGCCTGGAACACTTGTCGAACAGCTTGTCGAACACTGTTCGGCCTGTTCGACAAGTGTTCAACTAGTCCATCATTAATAAACTCAATGTGCATTGTAAATATATCTACACCTCATATAATGTATATACAGTATGTACCATTATTTATGTCATTGTAATGCTTCAGATTGAAGCTTGGCCACTTGTTGAACACCTGGTTGAACACTGTTCGGCCTGTTCGTCAAGTGTTCGACGTGTCCATCATTAATAAATTCAATGTGCATTTTAAATCTAGCTACACCTCATATAATGTACATACCTTTATTTATGCAATGGTAACGCTTCAGATTGAAGCTTGAACACTTGTTGAACACCTTGTTGAACACTGTTCACCGTATCTGACCAGTGTCCGATGTTCCTCCTGTAAATAATTCTAATACATATTGCACAATATATGTATTTGTAGACACATTTGATGTATGGTTGTCAATTACACTGGCAGTTCCTCAGAATACAGCTGGGACACTGGTTGAACCCGTCACAGAGCAATGTTCAGCGCCTTCCACTCATGTTAATTTGTAGTATTACTTATTCCCAATTTGGAGCCTGTGATCCGGCTGCCTTATTGTACTTTCTGATTGGGACAACAACTTCTCACAGTCAGCTCCGCCCAGTCACACGGATTCATAATTATTCCCAGGGCTTCAAAATTGTTCCCACAGTTTCAAAAAATTGTTCCCACGGCTTGGCAAATTAGAGTGTGACCCTGAGTTTGAGAATCCACCGTATAGAACGATTCCCTTATAGGGACTCGTAACCATGCTCGACCCCGATATGTTGTACGGCGATCAACCGAACTTTCATCGACAAAGACGAGTTGTCGAGCTTGATACCGACTAATTCGTGTAATATACTCGAACCTTTTCTCAGCAGAGCGTTCGGCTGCAATACGTGTCATCTAGTAACACATCAGCGCCTTAGCGAATGATCAACGCTGGATTATACCTTTTTCATGGTGTATCCAGCCCTTTGAAGCGTTCTCCAGACTGTCGCCCGAGAGACATTGACACCGCATGAGACTGCGAGCATCTCTTGCAGCTCGTCAAGGTACATATCTGGGGTTTGGTTGATCGTTCCGAGTAAATACTGAGCAAATGAATGAGTTTACAAATGTGTTCTAATAGAAGCATACTTACCTCGACGTCTAGGTCCCGTAAGACCCTTCTCGCCCTCTTCTCTGCAGGGTCTCGAACTTGAACACATTTGTGCATTTCAAAGTATTTGAGAATGCGTTCGACTGACCGGAGCGACACGCCTGTGTAAATGGCTATGTCTTCTTTTGGAAGCAACGATGCGAGCCGGATTACGATCCAATGGATGTGGGCTGGTATCGTGCGGCCCTTCGCCATGCTACAGCATTGAAATGAGGTTGAACAAGCTGATAAACCAGGGGCGGCTTACCCCTCACGATCCCGAAAAATCAAGATTCTGAAAATGGCGATTTCCGCCCTCGGTTGAAGATTGAATGATGCGGACAGGCGTTGGATTTATGGAACAGGTGTTATTTCGAGGATAGCTTGAGTATTCGACGAGATACAACAGTTTTCCGACTGACTACCTTTTTTGGAGTTTTTTTCGGGTTCCGCCAACCGGCCCGAAATATACAATAAATTCACCCTTCGCACAGAAGTGTGACAAGTAAGACGAGTTCACGGATACTCTGCCTTGTAGCTGTTGTCTTACACTTCCCACAGCAATCCTCCCCAAACATCGATGAAAAGTGCCACTCTATTTGGTCAACTTGGTGGCAGTCTCTAAGCAATGCTTGAGAAATGAGAAAGTGGGAGCAAGCGTTTTGATATTTTTGTACCATAAATTTCGTCGCAAATTGAAATGAAGCTCGGTTGAATGGTCGCTAAGTGGCAACCTGGAGTGCCTATTCTAATATCTAATCGACTCTGCTCGAGTTGCACGTGTCGATTAGCCAGCTGGGACATGAACTTGTTTGGAAGGATTCAACTTCGCGGCTAATCGACTCTGCTTAAGTGGAGCACGAGGGATAGCAAAACATCGGAGCTTGTTCTTCCGGCTTGAAGCCAGGAGAGAAACAAGTCCATAAGGTGGATATTTTGGAGTACATTTGTGCCGTACAATCGGTAAAGGTCTATGTAAAAAAATTTGGGTTCAATATTGGGGCAATGGAATGAGAGGGGAAAGATCGGAGGGAGGCACGGAATGTCCAAGAAAGATAGAACCAAAGAAAATTCATGCGGAATGCGCGGGTCTGCCATGTATAAGTGCCTGCAATACGAAAGGGTTTTTACGGATGTAGATCTGAAAAGCTGTAGATGACCAGCGCCCCGCTGCCTGAATGATGTGAGGTGCCACGCCTGAGATAGCGAGAGAAGTGGCGCCTCCAGCACGCATAGACTGGCCAGCAAGGGAGATAGGATAAATATTTTGCATGCGTTTGATAAACCAAGAACGGCGGGGGACAGTACCATCGGCTTTTAGCCAGAGTGGTGAGTGGAAGGGGAAAAGGCGATCACGGGACACAACGTAGGCAAAGAAAAAACGATAAGGGTCATCAGGATCGGGGAGACGCTGGACGCGGACAACGTTGCCCTGAAAGAAGGAGTCGGCTTTGTGTGTAGGCAGTGTGTAACTGTAATCAATGTGTGTGAAAGAAACGGTGTGGCGCAACGAGAGTTTGCGAGGATCGTCCAAACGGCAATGATCAGGATAGGTCAGCTCGCCAAGGCGCAGGAGTGCAAAGAATCCCGTGAGGAGCTGTGCAATGAAAAGTCGGTCATCGTGAGATGACCCATCTTGGATGCTCGCAGTTGCGATGCAGAGGTCCGAGCGAGAGAGGGGGTCTTTGCGTGTGGTCGGGGAACCAAAACGGCGTTTGCATCCGGCGAGTGTGCGAGAAACAATTCGGCTGTTGCGGTGCTTGCGAGCGTCAGGGAAATGGTCCTCCAACTGATTGACGATACCTGATAAGTGGCTGTCGACAGAAGAAGGCTTGATGTGGGAACACATGAAAACGACAAAGAAACTAAGAGTGTCAGGCGCAGGGTCAATGGGGAAGGAGTGGGATTTGCAGAAAGTAAGGTAAGAGTTCAGAGCGGAATTGTAAGTAGAACGCGTTGATTTGTCGATAGAAAGGCCGAGGGCGACAGACCTCTCATGGAGCAGGCGCTCCAGAGTCCACGGCAGCTGGACACGCTGCCGGGACTGTCCCGAGACAGGGTTCATTCCTCCTGTACCCCCAGCTTAACACGAGGGGGTCTAGGAAGGTTCGGGAGGGGGTGGATACGCAAACAAAGGTTCGGTTGGTGGTGGAGCGCGATATCGAGTCGGTCGCGGGACAGGGCGTCGGCCACAATGTTGGATGAGCCTTCAACGAGGCACACTCATAAATCAATGGAATGCGCGATCATCGTATCAACTGCAAGCTTGAGAATCTCATTGTAAATGGGTTTTGCGGCGAGGGTGTTGAAAATGTCGAAGGTATTGCTGCTGTCTGTGTAAATGACGAGACGGCCTGTGAACGACAACGAGGCAGCATGAGTGAGGGCCCACAGGACGACCAGTGCCTCGAGGTAGAAAATGTTGTCTGGGGGTGCGTGGGGCGGTGGAGGCTGCTGAAACGCGATGCCCGTGGACGGGTAGACGAATCCGAGGCCAGTCAAACAGGCATCCCCAAATATGGTGAGATCTGCGTCAATGGGTTCCCAAACAGCCGCATTCAGTAGACGGATGCCCAGTGCAGACTCTACATGGTGGTGAAGCCAGAGTAGATCATCGATGACCGCTTTGTTCAAGAAGATGAGCACATCGGAGTTGGTCTTGCCGGACATCTTATCGTAGAGGTTTGAAAGCGAGGGATGGAGGAGTGGGAAAACATTTAGAGACCAGTTCACCCACCCCGCCATGCGCTGAAATTTGCGAAGCGAGTGACGGCGGCCACCACGTGGGGCTGTGATGAACTCGGTAATGGCGCCCAGTAAGTCAGCCCGCGCCTCTGGCATCATGGTGAAAGTCATGGCGTTGGCATCGCACAGGAAGCCGATGATCATCACAGTGTCGCCGAACTCTTGTTTCTCTTTCTCATGGGGCAGACCAATCTCGTCCCAGAGGAGGAGGAGTTGTGTTTGTTTCCACGGGTAGAACATGTCATACGGAGGGTAGTACACGAGGTGGCCAGTGACTTCGAAAGAAAAAGTGTCGTCAACGTATGTAAAGAGGTCAGAGAGGGACTTCACATAGATCGCAATCCATATCACAAGTGCCATGAATGCTGCCCAGATGCGATAAGCTCCGCGATTGCCGAAGTTGTTGTTACGGTCGACATGTCGTTCACCGTCGACCGTGACGATCTGTTTCGCTTGGTACAGGAAATGGAGAGGCATTCGCTGGTAAGCTTGCGAGACATCGGATTTGAATAGGGTGAGCGGAGCGTTTCCGTGTTCTCGACGAAAATTGAGCAGAGCCTGTCCTAGGTTCTGCAAGTTGTCGAGGCGAGAGCCGACAATAGCGGAGCGAGCGATCAGCAAGTTTAACGAGTGAAGACTGGCGCTGTGGTCGACGACGAGCCTCAAGTTGGTCGACCGTGGCTTTGGTACCGCGTGGACGGGCATGCTGTACATACCGGGGAGCAGTTCCTGACCAAATGACTCCGAGAAACGGCCGAGTGAGATTTCCTTGTCACGCTGAGCACGAATGAAATCACGTTCCTTTTCTGACTTCGGAGGCCGGACAGAGGCATCGTGGGTAGAGGGGTATGAAGGATCCCACACAGACCAAGGCCAGAAGCCTTGGCGCAGGCCAGTGATCACAGACGAGACAAAAGGTTGGTTTGGGTGGGCCGTTAGGAGACGTGCGAAAGCAGGGACGCGGACGGGAGTGACGATCCTGAAAAGGTGTGAGTTGCGTGAGATTGTCTCGACGAGTTCGTCGGTGTATTCAGAAGAGGGAGGCTGTGGGAGCGGAGGATCTGATTCCGTAGTAAGCGCAGAAGGGTAAGTGCCGGTGTCGAGGTTCGACCAGAGAAAATTGCAGAAATAACGAGGATGGGAGTAGAATTGATCAGGTCTTCGTGCCGGTGCAGGAAGCGGACGTATGGTCCGCGCGGCGGCATGTGGAGCAGACGTGAGCGTAGCGGCACTGAGACGACGTCAAAGGGCAGATGCCGTCATTGAAACGTCGGCAAGGCTCCGACTTCTTTTTAGTGTCATTGTGGGCGCGGGTGTGGCCGCTTGAAGCCGCTCGAGTGTCTTGTCTGGTCGCTTGAGGGGACGCGAGGAAACCTGTACCAAATTCGGAGAGGTAAGATCGTTCCCAATGTGAAAAGGACGAGAAATCGCTAAGCAGGAGGTCCCTGCGGGATGCGACTTCGGTCCGGATTTTACGATCGAGGAGGATGATCCTCTTGTGAACGGAAGTGTGGGCGCTGTTGAAGAGCTCGAGTACATAGTGTTGGTAGTGTTGCAGCTCCCGGTCTCGGTGGGGGAACACCCAAAGGGTAGCTTCGGATGCTTTGCCCCAGGCGATGACCCACTCTCCGATGGTTTTGACGGATTTGATGGGGTCGGATGAGCCGAACCGGAGTTCGATGCCATCGCCGAGTTTTTGGGACGTCCGAGTGTCGTGAGAGACAGAGTGGTGGTGGGTGATGACCTTGTCGAGGTTGATAGATTACCCTTTGATGAGAGCCGTCCACTCAGACTCAGGGAAGGAGATATGGCTGGTCGAGTTGAGTAGCGAACTAAGGACATATTTGATGTCTTTTGAAAATTCGAGGAGGAGGCGACGCGTCTTGGCGAGCTCGGGTTTAAGTACGGCATCCCCGATAATATTCGCGACGGTCCAAGGAAGGGCGGAGTCATTGACTCTCCTTCGTTTCGGTTTGCTGTCTCGTTCGACCGAGGATGCGCGAGATGGATCCGGTCTAGCAGCATGGGTGTGATCCTGTCCAACAATGTGGGTTTCGACTGGTTCAATAATGCCGGCTTCATCCGGTCCAGCAGCGTGAGCTCTACCCAGTCGCGGAGAAATGGGGCGCAGCGAGTCGATTTGGTCACCGATGAACGGTCCAGGAATCGTGTTGGTTGCTGAGTCGTATCTGTCGAGCATCACGAGGTAGGATGCGAGAGCACTGCTCCCTGCACTGTCGAGTTCCCTAGATCCAGGGATTGTATCCGCGAGAGCAAGGAAAGCATCGGACTTGGAGGTGGTTCCCCTCCTGAATGTGTTGAGGATGAGCTCGCACTGTCGAGTGATGTCCGCTCTAGCAAGGAATTCCGGGGCTGCAGATATAATCGCCTCAGAAGAGATAACTTCTTCTTGGGGTGCTTGACCGGAAAGTTGCGATGGTGCTTGTGAATTTGATGCGTGCGTGAACGATTCCGTTCCGGTCCATCTCTGCGAAGACCCTGAGTCCGCATTGGTGCGAGAAGTCATAAAAGATATTTGATGGAATTTATTCAGATATGAAAAAGAGAATAAAAAATAATCCTCTACTCCTGGTGAGCCAAAGTGGTAAGAGGGATACGCTACCTGGGTGAACCAATGCGGTGAGAGAAAGGAGGGTGAGACAAACTCCTGTTTCTCCGCGCAAGTCTGGGTTCACCCGAAGGGTAGGGTTACGCTTTGTCAGAAAGGAGGTACGCCTGTGTGAGGGAAATACGCCATAGAATGGGATACGGCGAAATCGCGTGTAGCAGAAAAGCTCTCGTCTATTAGACTTGAGTAAAATTATTTTTTAAACTCGATTAATTATTCATGACTTAAATTTAATATTTAGGCTAGGCCTAAATGTAAATCTAAAGATTATATTTTTCTGCTAACTTTAGAAATCACTTTAGATCCTAACTAAAAGTTGGAACTCCTGATGTGAGATCCATACGAGAGTTGAAACGTTGAAACGTCCATGCTGGAATCACTGAATAGCCTTTTAAGACTAGTTCATCCGTTTCTTGACCTACTATAACCACATTGCACCTTGGCCAAGATAGCTTTGGTCTATTACGCCACCCTTCCAATGTATTGTTTCCGTATTGCCTTATTCTCCATGACTCGCTGCTCTGTGCGTTTTATCCGTCCGTGCCTTCCGTTACCTCAGCCAGTCCCGGGCCGATATAAGATATCTTGATATCTAGCCTTCCTGCGCAACAATCCCACAAAGTTGCGGGAGCTGAACGTCATAGAATCTGATGATTCCTGCGAGCCCGAACTTGAAGACATCACAAGTTGGCTGGAGTGCTACAACATTCTTGCGTTGGCCCAATCCGAGTATATTCAACTTACCCCCCACTTCAACTTCTCCGTTGCCCGTCATCCGGGGAGGTTCGTCATGAGGTGGTCAGTAAGTTTGTTTGATTGTGCTCTCAGGTTGTTGCCTCGATTTACGATTCTGTTGCCCTAGGTATGTCGCCGCGATTCTTGCAAGCAGCCATCGGCGGAGCGCAGGCACTCCGATGTGAGTTCCATGCTTCATCTATACGGTGTTCCAATGCGTGCCCCGGATCCGTTATCTTGTTATCTTTGCTGCGATCAAAAGAATGCAGACTAGTCCCAGGAAAGAAAAACTTCGAATTACATGCAGTTCAGACGGTTCGAATTTGCACATCCATGGACAATAGAAGAATGTCTTCTCCTTGTTTATTGCTTTGTCATTTAATGGCTGATACTGTTTGACAGGGCAAGTACCCTCATGCGCGTCTCCTCGTATGATTGGAGTAAATACCCTCAAAGATACAGCAGAGTCGGTGAGGTCAAAGGTTGTTACGTTCACACCGGCATATAAAGGTAGACCTCATGATCAGTCCGAAAGTGCTGATTTGCCATTGAACACAACTGCAGGGTCCGTTGTGATCGAGACCCTTTCCTTCATGATAACAAATCAAGCCAGATATGTGCGTGGCGACATCACCTTTTCTACGAACCTTCTGATGACCTGTAGAGAAAGGCGGAGTTACATTTCTACACAACCATAAAAGCCCTGCGTCAGATTGTCTCCACTAACTCGCTCATGCATTTTACTACCTTACTCTTCACATTGGCGTGTGCTGTTACTCTTACGCGGGCGCAAAGTGTGCCATGCATACAAGTGAATGATCGTTGTGATCCGGACCACCTCGACCCCCCGTGTTGCGAAGAGTTAGTCTGCATGCAAACACCGGCTGGATATGTGAGTGTACAACTTTTACAATCGTATAAAGGTATTAACGTCACCATTCGCACAGCTATGTGTATCGTAAGACGGTTCACAAAGCTCCATCTTGATAGCTGTCTTATGCATTCCACAGCAGTGGCGGTGGTGGCCCTGGCGGGCGACACTTGATGAAAAATGCTGCTCTATTCGGCACCTCTGGCAGTTTCTAAGAAATGTTTATGTTGACGAAAGTTGGAGCAATTGTATATGCTGTCGTTGTACCATAACCGTTCCGAAGCTGATATTTATACTATACGATCCCGAATTGGCATTATACGGCCTCAGTGAATGTATCTAACATTACTTAATTGTCCCGTCTGCCACTTTCCTAATTCGTCTTTCCTCACTTTTCTGAAACGTTACATGTCCTGGCTTCTCCCTTCCCTCCTCACCACATTCTTCATTGTTTTTTTTGCATCCTGCCTGCAGTCTTTCATCAAATGATGTTCTCATGACTTACTTTGCTTTCGGGTCACCACAGTTACAGTACAATTTGGCCATTGCAGCCCTCAATCACATAACAATCATCTCATGATTTACTTTCCTCATCAGGAAATTCTGGGGTCCTTTTTGAGACCCTTGGTGGCCTTGCACTTTTTCGCAACCTCTTGGACTTTTTTCTAAGGTTTTTTGACACCTTTTTTCATGACATCTGCACCTTTAGCTACTTGGACAGGTTGACAAATTTTGTTGGTGGATGTGAATGTTTGTTTCTCTCTTTATTCACTTCTTTGCTTTTTGGTTCTGTCTTATGTTATAGAGAGTAATGGAAGAGCAGGTAGAATTACTTTTAGTGCCTGATGTAATTAGATTCTTTTCATACCCTTGGTGCTCTTGTGCCTCTTTTCAATCTTGTGAGCTTTTTTGTCAAGTTTTTTGGTTCACCTTTTTTAAGTCCTTGAAGAACTTGCACCTCTTCTGGACTTATTGAGCTTTTTGGCCAAGGTTTTTGGTCCACCTTTTTAAACCCTTGAAGAACTTGTGCTACTTCTGAACTTTGTCGAGCTTTTTTGTCAAGTCTTTTGGACTTTTTTCTAAAACATCTTCCCTTACCTTTTGACACCTTTTTCTCAGTTTGTTGGATCTTTTTTAAATGTTATTTAGTTTGGATTACTAGCATCAGGAAAACACCTTTCCACTTAACGTGACTTAATTCGTCTTAGCTGTCTTAATCCAAACCTAAAATTTAAAGAAGTAAATAAGACAAGTTAAGAAGTTTTAAGACATTAAGACGACCGTTAAAATTTAAGATACACTGAGACAACTAAGACCACCATAAAAAATATTAATAAGTACTAACTTGAGTGATGGGCAGGGAGTGCCATTGTTGTGCTGATGACTGGGTGACATTCCTGCTGTTGCCATGATAACTGCCCTTGTCCTGTCAACCTCATCGCCATCTAGCTTGTCCTGATTGGAACTAGGTAGTTGGCTGGTGACCATGCCAGTGCCAGTGATAGTACTGGTGCTGTGGTGGTCCTGGTGCCATCACTGGCATTGCTGCCAGTACCAGTACTGGTCCTGGGCCTGGTCCTGATGCTGGTGCTGGTGCCATGCCATGGTGTGGGTGCTGGCAGCTAGGACAAGGTGAAACTATTGGGACAACTAAGCTTTTCTCTTGCTACTCTAGAACCCTCACCATCTCACCATTGTGTCCATCATTGCCATCATAATGTTGAGAGGGTGCGGCATGCAAAAATAACACTAAGTCCACACTTTACCTTTGTTTGGTCCTTGTTCATTTTTGTCTCAGCCACGAGCGCAATTCCTTCCCCTTCCCATTGACAATGTAGAGACTCAACATTCCTCTGAGTCCGTATCGTTGATATCTCATGAATCCAGACAAACCCGACACCTCCAAACGACTCCCATTCCAACCCGATGTAACCCGATGTGACGTGACCCGACATGACCGACGTGACCCGACGTATGCTGCTTTGTCACAGCTGCTTTCGG
Organism: Hygrocybe punicea; assembly: GCA_963556145.1. Lineage (NCBI taxonomy): Eukaryota > Fungi > Basidiomycota > Agaricomycetes > Agaricales > Hygrophoraceae > Hygrocybe > Hygrocybe punicea. Next base: position 1,436,443 of record OY744461.1, on the reverse strand, counting down.
ACCAAACCCAGCAGCCTCATAAACCCCGGAGTTCCAATTATAGGAGATGGATCTCATCAGACTAGACTCCCGACTTCGGACTTGCCTTTTATACCCACCCCCTCGTCCTTTTGGAGATATGTAGGACATTTCAGATCTTTTTCATGGATATTTGTTTTCCCTTCCATTTCACTGTCTCTGTCGCATCGCAACCCTCCTCTTTATATCCCCATTCCAACCTTTCTTTGTAGTTTACCATCAGCCGAAATAGACAAGTCTGAAAGTAGACTACTCACTCCTGTACTATAAAAACGGTCCCTGATGACCGTACAAAAAGAGATACCCTTAGTCCCCATTTCCCTCATAGTCAGAATCATTTTAATCATTTCAAATGCTCATCCTGATAGACCCTTAGATTTTTATAGTTCACTTCGTTGTCTTTATCATTGTTCCCTTACTCGTTCATCATTTCCAACCCAACCCAACCCGACCCACCATACCCGACATTGTCGGCATCATCGGGTTCTTCATTATTTATCCATTTTCAGTCTGTTCATCGCTGGATTCATCATTATTTGTCCAGTTTTACACGGCGGCCTTATATTTTACTTCCATTTCCACTTCATTTACTATTATCCCCAACACTGATTATCCACAGTCACTTCTATGCTGACACCCCTCAGGTTAGGATTTTTATTATATCTTCTGAAGCCACCCTGAACCTGCATCTACAACGCATCCCTCTCAGGGCCACAACAATGAAGATGATGACAGCGATGACAGCGATAGCAAGAATAGCAAGAAGGGTGCCAGTGCCAGTGATGATGACAAGGACAAGGACAGTGGAAATGAGGATGAGGACAGAAACAACAATGAGAATGGTGACGAGAATAGCAGGGACAGCGACAAGGACAGCGACAAGGACAGTGGTGATGGCTCCACCAGTATCAGCAGGTCAGTACCAGCGCAGCACGGGCACCAGCATCAGCACTGACTAGGCAATGACACAGGTACGGGTAACCCGCACGGGTTGCGGGTATGGGTACTGCTGGGTACAGGTACAGGTTACCTTTTTTGGACCCAGGCAAAACCCATACCCGTGACCACGGGTCTTGGTATACCCGCAGGTACCAGCCCAAACAGAGCCACACAGCTTCATGGGAATTCTCAACACAAATACCAGCGTCGACAACGACACCCAGCAATGTATCCGTGCCCCAACAGGCTGCCCCACGCATGCACACATCCGCAACAACACAGATGACGCCGCTAGCCACCACTTCCATGGCAACACACCATCAACCGCCTGCCAAATGGCCCCATCCTCGTGTGAAACCATGTCCCTACATGCCCACTGCAAGAAACAACAGCAACCGCGTTGCACGACGCCCCGTCGTCAAATAGTGCCCCAACGCAAACCCCCATGCCCAAAACCCAACGGGAGATGCATCATGTGCCCACGTCAGCCCCAAACACACCATCCCCGCTCCAAAATGCATCCAAACACGTCTCAAGTAGGCAATGACACAGGTACGGGTAACCCGCGCGGGTTGGGGGTATGGGTACTGCCGGGTTACCTTTTTTGGACCCAGGCAAAACCCATACCCATGACCGTGGGTCTTGGCATACCCGCATGTCAGCATCAACACAAACGGACACAACAACCCAGCAGCAACCGCTTACCAACACCGTTTTCAAGTGCCCACCGCCTCTGCCTCAACACAAACACCACCAATGGCGTCCCAAACGGCCCCATCCTTGCGCAAAACCGTGTCCCAACATGGAGACGCATCACGCTCCCGTGTCAGCCCCAAACACACCGTCCCCGCTGCAAAACGCGTCCAAACGCGTCTCAAGTCCCACCCTGGCCCCAAACCCCGCGCCTGTGCAAGAAATTGCATTCAAACGCATCCCAGACCGTGGTCCCACAACACCCAACAATTTGACGCCCACACAGGCCCCAAAACCCATGCCCGTGCAACAGAACGTGCCCAAACGCGCTCCAGACCCCGTTCCCCCCAATTACATGCCCACACACACCCACAGCCCAGAATCACGACGCCACCGTCCAGACGCCGCAACTGCGAACGCCAAGGCTCAATGGCATCGAAACATGGGCTGACACGTACACAAGGTTCGAGACGACAAAGGAGGATGAGAGGAAGGGGAGAATGGGAGATGGTGCGGGGAACGAGGAGATGGATACGATGGGCGAGATTCTCTCACCCATGAGACCACCTGTCGCCTGGTTCCCAGCCCCCCCACTCCCCACGAGAACCACCCGTCGTGTGGCTCCCAGCCCCCCCACTCCTCGTGTTTGCACAGTGCCACGTCAATTGACGTGTGTGTCAGCAACGCGAGGTAGATGTGGGCTGGAACCCGCCGGGTTTCCTGCGCGGGTCAATACCCGTACCCGACCCGCCACCCGCTGAAAAAAGACCCATGGGTAGACGGGTAGGGGTTGGAGCGGGTCCAGGTCCAGGTGTCCAGGTCGGCCTCGGGACACCCACGGGTATACCTGTGTCATTGCCTAGCACTGACCCTAATACAAGCCCCACACCAGCACTAGCATGGCATCAGCACTCCTGTTCTCCCACTTTCCCTCTCACTCTGCCCCCTCTCACACCAGCACCAATGCTGGCACCAGCGCCAATGTGGGTGCCAGCATGCCAGCAATACCACACCAGCACTGGAATCAGGACTGGCACTAGCCCACTGATGGTGGCCAGGATGATGAAGAAACATGTAACAAGGAGGTATGGTATGTTCTCTCATTTCTCATTTGTGGCAAGCAGATGTTTGCTTTCTTTTGTCAGTATTACTGCTGACACCAGTGTCTGGACCGGCATCTAGTAGCATGGCACCTGACCCCCAGTACCATACAGACCAGTAGCAGCATGGCACCAGCTGGCATCAGGACCAGGCAGTGGCAGCAATGGGTATTAGCATCTATAATGGTACCAGTATTGGTAACGATTTAATAAAAATAAATTTATTCATATAAAATTAGTAAGTTAAATTTAACAAAATTTTAGCATAAGAACCTTCTTAATTGGTCTTACTGACTTAATGGTCTTAACCCATCTTATTGCGTCTTAAGTCACGTTTTAAGTCACGTTAAGTCACGTTAAGTCACGTTAAGTGGAAAGGTGTTTTCCTGATGCTAGCAGTATTGGTAATTTTTGGAAGAAATGGTATAGTAATTTGGAGCCCCCTACCATTGTTGTTGTTACCACCCTTGCCGCCACTGATGGTTTCATTGTCGCTGTCATCATCGTTGTCACCCTACCAGTTGGCAGTGGTGGTGGCTGGCATAGTTGTCCTGCTGCTGTTGCCAGGTGGCTGTGGTGGTCGCCAACATTGTCCTGCTGGTGGTGGTGGTGGTGGTGGTAATGGTCACTGTCACCATCGTCCTGTTGCTGCTGCCAGTTTGCAGCAACGTAGCCATCGCCATCACCCTGCTTGCTGCTGCCAGTTGGCAGCAGTGGTAGCTGTCGTCACTGTCATCCTGCTTGCTGCTGTCAGCTGGCAGTGGTGGTAGCTGTTGCCATTGCCATGCTTGCTGCTGCAAGCTGGTGGTGGTGGTAGCCGCTGTCGCCCTGCTTGCTGCTGCCAGTTGGCAGCAGTGGTAGCTGTCATCACCATCATTCTGCTTGCTGCTGCCAGCTGGTAGTGGCAGTAGCCGTCGCTGTTGCCCTGCTTGCTGCTGCCAGTTGGCAGCAGTGGTAGCCATCATCATCATCCCACTTGCTGCTGCCAGCTGGCAGTGGTGGTTGCAGTCGTCGTCCTGCTGCTGCCAGACAGTGCCAGTTGGTGGTTGTGGTCACCTTACTGCTGCTGCCATCATCAACCTGGTTAGCGGGGGTTGGAGGTGTTGAGTACTTACCTTAGCAGCCTGGTGTCCTCGCACCCCTCCTTGTTGTTGTGCTGGTCATTGTTGTGGTTGTGGTCATTGCTGTTGTCATGTCTGTGGTCAAAGGTCAGTGACAAAAATACTAAGTCAAAACTTACCGAAAACTCAGATGATGTTTGGCACTGCATTTTGCCAAACATCAGCAAATGGTCTATGTGCGACCTCCAAACATATATAAGTCATGCACATAAGTCATGTACAGTCATTTGGTAGCATCTAACTTAGTATCACTTCAATTCCTATACTGACTTATATGCTTACAGAACAACTGTAACAGTTTATTATGTAAATATATGTATTGTAATTTTTAATTAATTAATCATTAATTAATATTGTCCTTATATGGTTATACAATCAATGAAGATTTGAGCACTTGAAACAACTTATGAAACTATTTTTGTGCCTTTTTCTGCACTTTTCATGAGCGGTTTGACCTTTGTAAGGGAACCTAGCTTTAAAAAAGTGAAAAATCTTGTGGAAAAGAATAGTCCTTTTAAACCTTTTTGCAAGAGAAATCCTCTTTTTCAAAAGAATCACATTTTCTAAGCAAAGGGACCTAGCTTAGAAAAGGTGAACATCTTGAGGGATTTTAAACGTGCACAGGTGAAAGGTCACATGCCATGTCACATGCTTCGATCTTGCTAGATGATGTGATGTTGACGTAGCTCTATGCAAATATTCAGATTCATTGTCTTCCCATGCAAAAACCACCTGTAGCCAGAAAACATGCAAATCAGGTTTATATTCCCTCCGACATTCCAAAGTTGAGACAGTCAGCCAGATCAGCAGCAGCTACAGTTCCAACTCATCTGGCACTGGCAACTGAAGAGCACGAGCATATCCAGGCCCAGCTGAACTTTGTGGGCATTGACAAATTCCGCTTCAAGCATACCCATGGAGACCAGGGTAAGATATCTTTATGTCATAACTCAGGCATGTTGAAATGCAACTCAACTAGATCATGCCTTTCAATTGTTGAGTGATCTTGGGCTCCATATTTCAGATGAGCTCCCTCGCAACGTTCAATCAAAATTGGTGATTAAAACAAGTGATTCCAATTGCATCGGCCCTGGAAAGAAATATACCCGATGGACTAGACTTTATCAATGCTTATGTGGAACCGATAATGAACAAGGCCACCATGCATCAAAAAGACGACAGATAAGGCATGACAGGGGTTACCCTTGAGTATTTTTTTCTGGACCCTTACCCCTACCCGTGAACACCGTACCTGTACGGGAACGGTGTAGTAGTTGTGCCTGTACTGTCACGTGACTGGATTCCCACGGTTCGTCGTAGTCAGTAGCTGATCTGATGTAGTAGATAGTTCCCATTCCAGTCTTTCCAGGCTTTCCAGCTAGACTCCGTCGGAGAGTCCCTCAGCAGCCTCCGACCCTCTCCAACGTGGTGATGAGAGCGGCTTCGAACCCTGCCAGCAATTCCCATGATCTCCCTGCTTTTCCATCTTTTCCTGGCCCTTTCAGCGCTTTTTCGAGCCCAGAACGTTGAATACCGAGAACCGAGCCCTTTGTTGTCCAAGAACCGTGAACTTTCAGAATTTTGAGCACCGAGAACCGAGAACCGAGAACCGAGAACCGAGAACCGAGAACCGAGAACCGAGAACCGAGAACCGAGAACCGAGTACCGAGAACCTTCAGAACCTGAGCACCGAGAACCGCAAACCCAGCACATTTTCATTTCGCCATGACAAACAACAAAAGGAAAACTACAAAAAAAGCCCCGGCTTCCGTGCCTCAACAAGGACCTGCACCCACTGCTTCAGGTTCCCTATTTCAAGATGGCTTGCTCGTGCGCATGAAAGACGTAGAGAGATTAGTGGCAGGATGCCTCGAAAAAGGCAGGGCCGAAGGGATCTTACAAGGCATCGCGGAGGAGCGCGCGCGTTGGGAGTCAACCCAAACGGCCCCACCAACCCGCATATCAGCATCGACGCAGATGAATGCAGCAACCCAGCCAGAGCCGCTCACCGGCACTTCCGTCTCAACGCAAACAGAGCCACGTACCCACGCAAACGCGTCAGCCCAAACGCCAACGCTCATCCCGACCCAAACGGCATCCAGCAGCATCTCCACGTCGACCCAGATGGCGCCATCCACCTGCGCATCCGTTTCAGCGCAGACTGACGTATCTACAGCATCTTCACTAGCACACACCAGCAAGACCGTTTCAACACAAACGACGCTGTTGCCCAGCGTCTCGGTGGCAACGCAGCATGACCTATTTAGCAACGTCACTGCAACCCCATAGACGACACCACTCATCGGCTCAACCGCGGCCGCCATCTTAGCACACCCGCGTACATCAAAAATGATGCACTACGTGTCAACGCCCACTCAGACAACCCTATCTGCCTGCACGTCCGCGTCAATACAAGGGGACGAGCCACCAATTTGCCCACCAACACCCAGTGCGCATGGAGACACTCAGACGGCCCCGCCCTTGCGTGAAAACCCATCCCAGCACACCCCAACACGTCACACACCCACGTCGACCCCAGGTCCACCACCCCCACCAAAGAACGTGTCCACACGCATGTCAGACGGCAATTCCAATGCGCCGGCGCCAGTACCCAGCCAGTTTACGCCCCCACAGGCCCAAAATCCTGTGCCCGTGCACCAAAACGCGCCCAGATGCGCCCCAGACCCCATTTTCCCTCCAGGTCTATACCCACACGCGCCCACGTCAGCCCAGAACCACAACATCGCCCCCAGGAAGTCGCAAGCACGAGCCCCATGTCCAGACGATGTCGAAAGGCGAGCCGACGCGTACGCGAGGAACAGGGAGACACAGACGGTGAGGGTAGCTGAGACGAACGAGGAGATCCTGGCGATGAGCAATGATACGCGCCTAGACGACAGGAAGGGCCAACGAGGGACCGCGAATGGCTCGATTCGCATGTGCAGCCCCACCCCAGCGAATTTGCCTGCACCTATGTTACCACCTCCGCGATTCGACTGGGCTGAAGACGCCGCCGCGATTCCTGTCCATCCCACCTTTCCAATGCGAAATCCCCACGACATGTCTGCTCTCCACTCCAATACCACGAGAAGACCATTTGCTACCCTACGGCGCCGCGCTCGATGACGCAACCGCCCATGCGCCCAATGTTTCTTCACTGCCCCCACTGGTCCCATCGTCACTCGAAACCATCCGCGTGGCATTGGTCCAGGATGGCCCATTGTCACACAACCCCTCATGCCAACCAGCTCGAAGCCAACCAACTCGATGCACCTCGATTGGGATCGTGACCCCCGCCTTCATGACTTGAGTCGAGCCCTTGTAGCTTTGGGTTGGACAAGGCCTAGGTAGAGTCGAGCTTTCTGTCTGGACTGATTTTTGTTTTGTTTTGTTCTTTTGTGTTTGTCGCTCTCTTTTCTTTTCCCCTTCCCCACCTTTCTTTTTGCTTCTCTCTCTTTGGCTAGCGACGAGGGATTCGCTACAAGAAGGGGGGCACTTGTAGTAGTTGTGCCTGTACTGTCACGTGACTGGATTCCCACGGTTCGTCGTAGTCAGTGGCTGATCTGATGTAGTAGATAGTTCCCATTCCAGTCTCTCGGGCTTTCCAGCTAGACTCCGTCGGAGAGTCCCTCAGCAGCCTCCGACCCTCTCCAATGGGTGCGGTATTACCGCGGTTTTGGGCGGGTTACCATGGGTTACCACAGGTTTGTGTGGGTTCACTCAGTTTTTTCTATAGAAATATATATTTATGTATATAACTATACTAAGAAACACCTCCACTCGCGTTTGGAGCGAGGGAGGGGGGAGCGGTAGCCATAGTCACTGAGAACGAAACAAAGAAATCCTCCGCTCGCTTTTGGAGCGAGGGAGGGGGTGGGTGTCGCCGTTGTTGTCGCCATTGCCAAGGAGAGATGAATGTGGATGCGACAGATGAAGAAACCCCTCCACTTGCATTGGGAGCGAGGGAGGGGTGGTGGTGGCCGTAGTCGTGTAGAATGAAACAAGAGACCCCTCCATTCATGTTTGCAGCGAGGGAGGGGGTCATCATCGCCTAGAATAGAAACCCTCCACTCGCGTTTGGAGCGAGGGAGGGGTGGTTGTGGTCGTAGTCGCGTAGAACGTGAACAAAATTCCCTCCACTCATGTTTGGAGCGAGGGAGGGATCGCCGTCGTCGTCGTTGTCCCCTAGAACAGTAGCAGAGACCCCCCACTCACATTTGCAGCGAGGGAGGGGGTGGTTGTCGCTGTCATTGCCCATAACAGAAGCACGAACCCCTCCGCTCCCGTTTGGAGCAAGGGAGGGGGTGGTAGTGACGACCGATGCCAGATCGAGTCATCGGGGCGACGTGCAACGTCTCACCCCAGGAATGGAATGAACGAGGGGGTGTGGTGCATGGAGCCACTGAGAACGAAGAGACGAACCCCTCCGCTCGCATTTGGAGCGAGGGAGGGGTTGGCGATGGTGGTTGTTGATTAGATCTAGAAGATATAACCCCTCCGCTCGCGTTTGCAGCGAGGGAGAGGAGGGGGTGGTGTTGGCCGTCACTGCCGTCGTCATCGCCCAGAACCAAAGAACACCCCTCTGCTCGTGTTTGCAGCAAGGGAGTGGAGGGGGTAGAGTTGGCGTCGTTGCATTGAGGGAGGGGTGGTGTTAGCCGTCGTTGTTGTCATCGTTAGAATAGAAGTACACCCCCCGCTCACATTTGCAGCGAGGGAGGGCGTCGTCATCATCATCGTCGTCGCCTAGAATAGAACCAGAAACCCCCCACTCACCTCACGTTTGGGGCGATGGTGGGGGTTGGCGCATGAAACGAGACATGTCGTGAGTGATCAACAACGTCAAGTGACCACTCACCTGACCGGAATGCCAGTACCGGCATACCCGTAACACCATGGAAAAGGGTACGGTATTTCCTGGGTATGCCAATCCGGTACCCGTACCCATACCTGAGCGTACCCGTTTCCGGATACACATGGTGTTACCCGTACCCGTGTCACGCCTTAACGACAGATACCTTGGGAAAATGTCAAATGCAGCATGTACACACGAGTAATTTCAACTCATGATGAACTCGACCCGAAAAGTAAATAAAATCCAATGGTATTTGACATGACCATGCTTACCTTCCTTCCCTAGACAAGAGAATGCTTGTGATAGACAAAATATCAGGAATGCTGGACCATTCACCTGCATGTCAAAAACTAATCGAAATGTCAAAAAACCTGATCATCCCACTGCACCCTGACCTTCGACAATATGCACTTAATTTGCTCTGGAATCTCACACCTATCGGCCAAGTACGTTTACTCTGTCATGTCTGGGCAACCCAGCAGTGGGGAGACAGTCCTGGCGATGCACAACACCGCTTTATTCTAACAGAATATGAGTCAACGTCGCTTTATCGCACACTTCGCTGTGAGGATGGTATTCCCAAAAGGTCCAAAGCAATCGACAATCTTGATTGTTGGTTTCGTGAGCTGAACCCTGAGCCTCCATTTCCAATTCTTACTCAAGCTTGCCTTAGCTATCAAGCGCTTGGACCTGGTATTTCTAGTGTATTGCACGGGTACAGGTAAACCCACGTGCGGGTACGGGTACAGCAATTTGTACCCCTGCGATTACCCATACCCACGACAGGTAACCCGTGTACCCGTGACATTCAGTCACACAAATGACATGTCGGGTTCAACCGCAACCGCAACAATCCAACGTGGCACGACAACAAGATGATAGAAGACCACGGTGATGAAGACCACGACGATGGCAATGGAGAGGATGGCCGGGAGGGTGGTGCGCCCACCTACCGGCCCAGGTATGTATTCAGATTCTACTTCCATTGACATGGACTAATTCCATACCTTGGGAACACGCCCTGACACGTCAACTGACGCGTCGTCGTCGTTCGCGATGTAACAGGCACCAAGCAGGACAATGGGGCTCAAGACTTATCCCAGGCCCCTGCATACTGGTCAGCAATGGGCCAGAGTGCCCGAAGACATCCACCCCGGTTCACCTTGCATCCACGCCAAGCGAAGAAAGACCGGGGGTGTAGTGCACCCACTCCCCGGTCACCAGGTGAGTTTCTCACTGGCAATTCCACCAGCCCATGCGTCCACCAGCCCATGCATCCACCGGCCCAGGGGTCCAATGACGCAATCACCCCGGCTTTGCGCCCACCACCCACCCACCAACTACGCTGCACCAGGCCCGCACCCATCCCACCTCATGCTCACATGGCGTGTGTCAATTGACACATGTCCGGTGTCACAAGGTCAAAGGGCTGCATGTCCGGTGTCGCGAGTGTGAGACCTGCGGGTTACCCACTACGAGTACGGGTACGGGTTGGGTACGGGTAGGAAAAAAAAGACCCGGCACAAAACCCATACCCACGGTGACGGGTACAGGTATTCATGGGTACGGGTACGGGTATCCCCAAAAGTACACGGGGGTTACCCGTGCAATACACTAGGTATTTTGGACCAACTTGTCATCATTCTCTCAACTGCACGTCAACAGGATATGGCTTGGAGATTTGGCCACAGGCGACAGATGCTCATGGACAGCACCTTTGGTGTTTGCTCTAGCTGTGTTCTTGTCTTCTTTCTCATGGTCATCGACGATCAGAATGTTGGTATACCTGTGGCAACCATCATGTTTATGCCCAAAAAGGATGCAAAATCAGGCCACGCCTCATATGATGGCCCACTACTCTCAGAGCTCTTGAAATGATGGAAAGTCACAATGGGAACCAACTCCAAGTAGGCAATGACATGGGTATACCCGTGGGTGACCCGGACCCGGACCTGCTCCAACCCGTACCCGTCTACCCACGGGTCTTTTTTCAGCAGGTAGATGGCGGGTAGCGGCAGGTCGGGTATGGGTATTGACCTGTGCAGGAAACCCGGCAGGTTCCAGCCCACATCTACCTCGCGTTGCTGACACGCACGTCAATTGACATGGCGCTGTGCAAACATGAGGAGTGGGGGGGCTGGGAGCCATGCGACGGGTGGTTCTCGTGGGGAGTGGGGGGGCTGGGAACCAGGCGACAGGTGGTCTCGTGGGTGAGAGAATCTCGCCCATCGTATCCATCTCCTCGTTCCCCGCACCATCTCCCATTCTCCCCTTCCTCTCATCCTCCTTTGTCGTCTCGAACCTTGCGTACGCGTCAGCCCATGTTTCGATGCCATTGAGCCTTGGCGTTCGCAGTTGCGGCGTCTGGATGGTGGCGTCGTGATTCTGGGCTGTGGGTGCGTGTGGGCATGTAATTGGGGGGAACGGGGTCTGGAGCGCGTTTGGGCACGTTCTGTTGCACGGGCACGGGTTTTGGGGCCTGTGTGGGCGTCAAATTGTTGGGTGTTGTGGGACCATGGTCTGGGACGTGTTTGAACGCGATTTCTTGCACGGGCGTGGGGTTTGGGGCTGGGGTGGGACTTGAGACGTGTTTGGACGCGTTTTGCAGTGGGGACGGTGTGTTTGGGGCTGACGCGGGAGCGTGATGCGTCTCCATGTTGGGACACGGTTTTGCGCAAGGATGGGGCCGTTTGGGACGCCATTGGTGGTGTTTGCGTCGAGGCGGAGGCGGTGGGCACTTGAAAACGGTGTTGGTAAGCGGTTGCTGCTGGGTTGTTGTGTCCGTTTGTGTTGATGCTGACATGCGGGTAGGCCAAGACCCACGGTCACGGGTACGGGTTTTGCCCGGGTCCAAAAAACACACCTTACAGCATATCTTTTCCACAAGACATGGCTCAGCCGAGATGGACAATTCCCACTCTGAGTGGGCCAGCCAATCTCGGCCAACCAATATCTTTCTCCAGGGGAGATGGCTTGGCCGAGGGGTCTATGTTCTGAGGGACATGAGTTGGCCGAAGCAGGGGCATATATTGGCCCACCAGTCTAGATATTTTGGCTGGCCATTGGAGATGGATTGATGGATTGGCCGACCAGGCCAGGTATTTCGGCTGGCCATGGAACATGGATTGGCCGACCGCACTGGGTATTTCAGCTGGCCATGGAACATGGATTGGCCGACTGCACTGGGTATTTCCACTGGCCATGGGAGGTGGATTGGCCGACCAGTCTGGGTATTTTGGCTGGCCATGGAACATGGATTGGCCGACTTGTCTGGGTGTTTTGGCTGGCCATGGAACATGGATTGGCCGACCAGGCTAGGTATTTCCACTGGCCATGGGAGGTGGATTGGCCGACTGGGCCAGGTATTTCGGCTGGCCATGGAACATGGATTGGCTGACCGCACTGGGTATTTCAGCTGGCCATGGAACATGGATTGGCCGACTGCCCTGGGTATTTCGGGTGGCCATGGAATGTGGATGACCGGTCTGGGTGTTTTGGTTGGCCATGGAACATGGATTGGCCGACTGCCCTGGGTATTTCGGGTGGCCATGGAATGTAGATTGGCCGACCAGCCTGGGTATTTCAGTTGGCCATGGAACATGGATTGGCCGATGGATCTGGGTATTTCAGCTGGCCATGGGAGGTGGATTGGCCGACCGGTCTGGGTATTTCGGCTGGCCATGGAACATGGATTGGCCGACTGCACTGGGTATTTCCACTGGCCATGGGAGGTGGATTGGCTGATGGGTCTGGGTATTTCAGCTGGCCATGGAACATGCATTGGCCCACTTCCCTGGGTATGTCAGCTGGCCATGCACCATGGGTTGGCTGACTAGTCTGGGCATTTCCGCTGGCCATGGAACATGGATTGGTCAACCACACTGGGTATTTCCACTTAGTGTATTGCACGGGTAACCCCCGTGTACTTTTGGGGATACCCGTACCCGTACCCATGAATACCCGTACCCGTCACCGTGGGTACAGGTTTTGTGCCGGGTCTTTTTTTTCCTACCCATACCCGACCCGTACCCATACCCGTAGTGGGTAACCCGCAGGTCTCACACTCGCGACACCGGACATGCAGCCCTTTGACCTCGCGACACCAGACATGTGTCAATTGACACACGCCGTGTGAGCGTGAGGTGGGATGGGTGCGGGCCCGGTGCAGCGTAGTTGGTGGGTGGGGGGCGCAAAGCCGGGGTGATTGCATCGTTGGACCCCTGGGCCGGTGGACGCCTGGGCCGGTGGATGCGTGGGCTGGTGGACGCGTGGGCTGGTGGAATTGCCAGTGAGAAACTCACCTGGCGACTGGGGAGTGGGTGCACTACACCCCTGGTCTTTCTTCGCTTGTTGTGGATGCAAGGTGAATGGGGGTGGATGTCTTCGGGTGCTCTGACCCATTGCCGACCGGTATGCAGGGGCCTGGGATAAGTCTTGAGCCCCGTTGTCCTGCTTGGTGCCTGTTACCTTGCGAACGACGTCGACGCGTCAGTTGACGCGTCAGGGCATGTTCGCGAGGTATGGTGGGGCCTGGGATGAGTCTTGAGCCTCGTTGTCCTTCTTGGTGCCTGTTACATCGCGAACAACGACGACGCGTCAGTTGACGTGTCAGGGCGTGTTCCCCAGGTATGGAATTAGTCCATGTCAATGGAAGTAGAATCTGAATATGTACCTGGGCCGGTAGGTGGGTGCACCACCCTCCCGGCCATCCTCTCTGTTGCCATCGTCGTGGTCTTTGTCACCGTGGTCTTCTATCATCTTGTTGTCGTGCCCCGTTAGATTGTTGCAGTTGCGGTTGAACCTGACGCATCATTCGTGTGACTGAATGTCACGGGTACACGGGTTACCCGTTGCAGGTACTGGTAATCGCCCGGGTACAAATTGCTGTACCCGTACCTGCACCTGTGGCTGTACCCGCAGCAAAACCCGCGGGTTTACCCGTACCCGTGCAATACACTATTTCCACCAGCCATGGAACATGGATTGGCCAACCAGTCTGGGTATTTTGGCTGGCCATGAAAAGTAGATTGGACAATGGAACTGGGTATTTTGGCTGGCCATGGAAAATGAATTGGCCGACCGCACTGGGTATTTTCGCTGGCCATGGGAGGTGGATTGGCCGATTTGTATTGGTATATTGCCTGGCTATGGTGCATGAGTTGGCCAAATCTCTGGGTATATTAGCTGGCTATAGAACTTTAGTTAGCTGAAGTGGGTGGGTACACAGGCTGGCCCTAGGAAGGACATTGGCTAATGTTAGGGATATTCCAGTTATACATGGAACACAAATTGACAACAGTTTGTGGTATATTGGGCTCGCCATAGGACATAGTCATCATAGGTTGGCCAATCCTCGTTAGTATATTGGCCGATTACACATGGGTCACTTGCTCCTTTGAGTCTTTTGGCTGCTCATGCGACATGGGTTGGCCAATATTATGGATACATCAGCTGCCCATGGGGTTAGTCTACACTAGGAATATATTGGCTGGTCATGGGACATGAGTTAGTTGATCCTATCAAGTCTTTGGTTGGCTGTGGGCCATGGAGTGGCCGGCCTGAGATACATTGGCCAGCCATGATATGGTTGGCTGACAATCTGACTTAAGGTTTGGTTGAGGCTGATAACATTCAATACATTCATTCTAAGCCAGTCACAGCTTAACACTACAACAAGTACTGCTACTGTGAATTCACAAACACATCTGAAAGGACCAAAAGTAAGACCCCCAAGCCATTCAGTCTTGATCTCAAAGGAGGCTCTTCTCCTTGATCAAGACTGACTGACAAAGAAAACACTACCAAAATCTTTGCAAACACATAACCAAAAATATGTTGACATAAACACTCATATCAGCCACACTAAGAACATTAACTGGCCTCAATGTCACTAATGGGAGGCTTACAAATAATAATGAGGTTTACCTGGTCAAATTTCAATGATGTCACCAGGCCCACTGTGACTACCAGTAGCTTGCCCGGCAAGGGAATCAGGGGGTTTCACCTGCTCTTTCATTCTTGGAGGCCTGTACAGTGGCAAGCAGTACTTTCTGGGGGCCAGACACCAACAGTTGGCATGCAAAGATGCCACAATATTCATTCAAGTTGAATAGCTCAGTTCAAAAAAAGACACTGTCAGTAATGGGATAATACACATTAATCTCTCATCTGCATGCAAACACAGGAGACAGATGAGGATTTTTTGCCATCAAAGAATATTGCGATCTCCACTCAAATATTGACATTATTTTTGTTGTTATTATAAGTCCGAAAAATGTTGTAAAAAGTAAGGTTAGTATTCACACCAAAGATAGTGCAGCAAAATTTTAGATTATTTACTCTCCAGATGTTCAGGCACAAAGCCACATGCCTGAATGTCTGGAGACCAAATAGTTTAAAATTTTGCCTGCACTGTTACGAGTCCCTATAAGGGAATCGTTCTATATGGCGGATTTTTCAACTCAGGGTCACACTCTAATTTGCCAAGCCGTGGGAACAAAATTTCCAAACTGTGGGAACAATTTTGAAGCCCTGGGAATAACTATGAAACCGTGTGACTGGGCGGAGTTGAGTGTGAGAATTTGTTGTCCCAATCAGCAAGTACAATAAGGCAGCTGAATCACAGCTGCCTAGATCACAGATGCCAATTTCGGAATAGATACTGTTATAGCATGGTTGCATCACAGTTGCAAGCCGCAAATGTTTGACAACTTTGTACAACTATTGAATGCATTGGTAGTGCAATGGAATGGTTAAATGCAAACAGTGCACACTTGTTGAACATGCTGAGCAGTGTTCGACAACTGTTCGACAAGTGTCCCAGCTTTAGTCTGGGGCATTGCTCATGCACAAACACTTGTATGAACAATATATGGCACGTATCTACAATATACTAGCTAAGAAGTACTGGGTTTGTTGGAATTGTTAATAATGTGAACAGTACACACTTGTCGAACTGGCCGAACAGTGTTCGAAACCTGTTCGACAAGTGTCCCAGCTTTAGTCTGAGGCATTGCTCATGCACAAACACTTTTACGAACAATATATTGCATGTATCTTGGATGTGGGTACATGTACTGAGTTTATTAGAATTTTTAATAATGTGAATAGTGCACCCTTGTCGAACAGGCCGAACAGTGTTCGACAAGCCACTGTACAAGTGTCTCAAGCTTCGTTTCAATCATTGAAAATATAACAAAAGCCGAATTTCCATTATATGGCATTTAGCTAAGTTTGCAATGCGCATTGTATTATTAATGATGGGCTTGTCGAACACTTGTCGAACAGGCCAAACAGTGTTCGACAAGCCGTTCTACAACTGTCTCAAGCTTCATTTCAATCATTGAAATTGATTAATTGAAGTTTTTTGAAATGTAACGAACACATGTCCATGGATGTTACGCCAGACCATTGAATGAGAAATACCATATCAGTTTGAATAGTTATATTTATAGGAAAGTGATGAGGACCTTTTATGATTAAATAATACTCAGATGTCCCATCACTTTATGAAACTATTTGTGTTGTTATTTCACTTGTGAATGTATTGCAGAACATAATATTATATAAAATTGATGTTCGTATGTGACCGTACAATGTAATTATAATAGATCTTAATTGGCTTCATTCATCCTGAGGTTGGTCAAACGTCTACGGGTTTCTATGACATCTTCACCATCATCAGCCAACTGGACATAACCCACATTACGTTTGATATTAATCCTCGTCATTGTATTGCGAGAAGGTTGAGATGCTTTGTTTCAACTTATCGTTGCATTCTGGATGTATATTAGTTATTATTCATTGTATTATTAGATATGTCTGTTACCTCAGTAAACTCGCTGTCGACCAGTGCTAATGAGCGCAGATTCAGAATCATCTTGAATTTGTCGTTCTTAACTGGAACCACCGATACCGTTATCGGGACTTCTACAATGTCACCAATCCTGAAGCAAGTCGGACTGGCAGGTACAAAGCTATGATCTATGTCATTATTAATAGCCAAGCTATTGTTGTGCTGAGCACTCACCAATGCCGTCCTCCTTCTGACGTCAACTTGAAATAAAGGACCTCATTGTCTGTCCCATGGAAGTATCGAGTATTGCTCATTGATGACAGTATGCCTTTGGGATCGACATTGTGTTCGAATGGAATATTGTATGAAACTTTGTCATGTCGGCGGTCAGTGAAATATCGGGTGCCAATAGATAATGCAGTGTATTCAATATAGGTGGTTGATGTGAAGTCCAGCATTGCACGTTCTGGGAAGTGACGACCAAGTTTCTGGTGTAAGATTCGGAGGTTGTCAATATATGATTCGAATAATGGTATGTTGAGGCCTGTGATAATGATGCTTTGACAGAGAAATGGTGTTTGACGTTCGGGCGGTCTGAAAAACATATGTAAATTAATTGTTTATGATTCTAGATGATGATATAATCTACCTGCTGATGATCGGTGGTAGGTCTTTGGCCACCAATATCGCCTGTAAGCTTAAGACAAGCTCTTCATGCTCAGTGGTATCGGTGCTCGGCCGTGTAAGTTTCCAGCAATCCGGTGAGTCATTACGCACTACATTGATATTCGAAATCTGCAAATGTAATGAAACACAGTGTACATCGTAAGAATTGAACATACATTTGTAGAATTGGCAAGTTAGCTGTCATCATTGTCCATCCGTGTAGATATGAGATTGCTTAAACGTTCAGCTGTACAGTAGAGTTGAATATATGAATTCCTTCAATAGAATATGTACTGACATGCTGTTTTGAAATCGTAATAGGTGTCCATTTGCGAAGTGGGAACAGGGGGGTATAATTCACGCACCATTTCCGACTGTTTTATCATGAATTGTTTTCGATCGTTATTGATATTATGACAGTGCATCATGTTCATTCTCCACGAACTTGTGATGTTTGTATGGTGTTTGCATTTTTATTTTGCAGATCTTCTCAATAGATTCCTATTGTTTTCTTCCATTTTCATAGGACAGGATATACATCCACACCTATCGGCAATTCTTGACCTCCTTATTGTACAGCATTGAAAGGAAACCCCTATCCATTCAGAATGTTTGTTCCGATTCAAGTGTCAGTATAGTTGATCCGATGTTTATATTTGTTTGGAAATGAGTATATATGTCACATAAATTTCCATGTTCGATTTGGCGGTGTTATGATCTTATGATCAGCTCCATGTGGTGACAGCTGTTCTACATTCCCAAACCCTAATTAGATTTAGTGTTTGATTATTCTGCATACCAGTAATCCATATCCATGTTGTTGGATGACGCTGAGCGTAACAGCTGGTCAATCATCGGTTCTACATCATGGGGAATGTCCCTGATTTTTTGCATTGTTATGGCACTATGGTCCGAATAGTTCTCCTTCAAACCATCAGCAGATGTGGTTTTCGTACCTGTTGGTGTGATATCTATAAATGGCTTTTTTATTGTTTTTGATCTGTCTCAGTATACTTAAATAGCGATGAGAGCCCAATGGTATCGTCCACATCTGACCCCTCATTCATCTATAATATCTTGCACAGATTCGTTGCACACCTTAAAGCTCTTATCTTTGCAATGGCCCCTAAGAAGTCTGCGAACGTGAAGACTCAGTCCAAAGCTTGATCAAGCGCCGTTTCATATGTATATTTATTTTCATGTATTGCTGTTCATTCTAAACAAAGGTCATACTGTTGTTTCTAGGAAGGGTAAGAAGGTCACAACCACCAAGCTTGTCGATGAAGAAGTGTACATGTCTATTCCAATATTCTGATTCATCCACCACGACTAAACCGCCAGTAGTATTGCCAACTCCGAAGAACACGTTATTTGTGTTAATAGCGTCGCTAGCATTGTCAAACCTGTCTCGTCTATGAGGTGTGTCTCATGAATTGTATTTTCAGATACTATTGATTTACTTCAGTAATATAGGCGGTCCAGGAAGACCACCAATAGAGCAAGGTTTGCAAGTTCAATTTATACTGTTCATGCCATCTAATATTCTTTATATTTAGCGGGAAAAGGTGGCATGCTTCAGAGGAAGACGAAGACAGGTCAGTAGCTCTAAATAATGTCTTTTATATTTGTGTATTATTTAATCGTTTTATATAGTAAATTCTCTTCTCCATCGAAGAAGTCAAAGTCAAAGCAGCATCCATTACATGATGAGGATGACGACAGCAACAAAACATTCATGTGAGTTGGAAATTGATTAATTGGTCATATGTTAGACATGTCATAGGCCTATCGCAAAACTCGAATTCGGTTCTAAGAAATCAATGCAGATAATGGTCTTCGGTATGATACTTCATATGATTCTTGTCCTTCATATATTAATAAATGATCAGCAACTCTGATACATCTGTCAAAACCATGAAGGTGATTTCCTCCAAAGTCACAAAGACTACCTGTCTTCGTGATATCAGTGATGACAATGTTTCCAGTAGCGATGATGGAGCTGTGACATATGCACAACACCAAATCACCAGGTACATTACATCTCTCTATTATTTTTTTAATTGATGCCCTTGCTTTAGTATACAGTCTCCAAACACGGATGAGTCTGACATTGGTACAAGAGACCCTCAGTTGGTCGATACATATAAGGACTGTGTCAACATTAAGTAACTATTCAGTTTTATCTTCTGAATCAATGTTAAATATTGAATAGGGCAGCGGCCATGGTATCTTGGTCTAGTGCCATAGGGAATGGAAATCCTCAATATAGCGATGTCATCAGCAACATTCACAAGGTCAACCAAAAGTAAGCTGTCAACTAGGACTTGATGGTTAAAGACAATTCACATCGCATAACAGTTTGTTGTTCTCCGCAGTGACCTTTGTTCAATCCGGCAAGTACTCGAATCTTTCTCGTGACGATCCCGCCAATATCTCTACTGGAGCATTTGGGTGTAGTTTCTTCCACTCCGTTGCTGGTGCCATCCCAACGATCTTCACTTCTGTCATTCTAGTCGATTCATGCTTCCTTGATGAGCCAAAAGTTGGTGGGAACACAAAACCGATCAAAGTTATCCAAGGGGCGTTATTTTCAGGAGAATGGGAGCGGTATGTTGGCGCCATTGGAATGGTTACTGGTGAGGTGGAATTTCGTGCACAACTATATAAGGACTTTCTGTCCTTCTCGACGACAGCGGCAAGTGGGATGGATGCATCTCCTAGCAGTGAGTATACCACTCAATGCTCTCTTGTCAATCCTTACTCATATTCAATAGAAGCTTCCTCTTCGAAATTTGTGCAGTCTAGTCCTTTTACTCGACGTCCCGCTCCATCTTACCAAAAGACTGCGCTGTCATTCCATGACATTGGTTAGTTTTATTCTCTCTCACACAAGGTCCTTGGTTTCGTTTTTGATGCTTGTATTCATAGTCCCAATCTATGATGCCCGGAAAGTTAAAACCAACTTTACCGACACCCTCAAAATACTTCAGCAACTCCCCCACTTTCCAGGCGATGTTCCTGCAGAATCCTGCGTTGTGGTTGGCCACACGATCAATACCTTCAAAAGCTCTGATGATTTGTTGAAGAGTATTTCCCTAAATGTGCAGTGGGTGATGGTATTGGGCGTCTCTCATTAACTTGTCGTTTTTCTCGTCATGAAACTAGTGTGCCATGCAGCGTGGCCTATTGCCCATTTCCATTATGTTGCCTTGAATTTGTAATGTACCTACCTTTGAAATCAAAGCGTTTTGTGCCTCTCTGACCTGAAATACGATTTGTGACATTTAAAGTTGACTAATGTACAAGTGAAGTTCAAAAATAGGAGTATGCATTTGTAATGTCTACAAGCCATTTATGAAATACCGCCGAAAATGTGTCCGCAAAAGATCTGATTGGTGCCTGAGCTGATTTCACGCCTTGCTTCATGTTGGACCACAAGCTGCAGGTGTGATACCGTTCGATCTCGTTCACGAAGTAATTGACATTGTTGGTGTTTGAATCAACAATGAGCGAAATGTCCATGTGACAAAATACACTCATTGAAGGTTTCCCACCAATCAACGTCGACTCTATGGCATACAGCCCCTCGTAGGTGTCTCGTACGAAGCCGAAGAATTGCTGTCTTGCTTGATCTCGAATTGCAATGGAGCCGTGATCCGGATTGCAAACATCGGTCTTCATGAGCATTCCCTGTGCTTGGAACGATCTTGGAAAATGCCAAAAACTTGTGAACATGTAATGCGAGATGGGGGGCATCTGCCTACCTCAATTCCTCTAAAGTATAGAAGGTCGTCACAATATCCCACCTCCACGATTTGCTCTCTTTGTTGTAATGCGTATGGACCGTGTAAATGTCCCTTCCACCTAACAAAAACACTCGCCATTCTCCGATCTTGGCCAGCGGCTCAACATAGGTTTGACCAAACCAACGTGAACCGGGGACCTTACAGTTCAGGCGCATATAGTCCCAATTCCGCCTTGGATCGCCCGGGAACAACACATGGTGACCGGTGTCACTATGCGTTCGCTTCAAAACAATGTTCGGTGGAAACGGTTCACCGTCCTTCAGCAGCCTCAATTATGGTCGCATCGTGTGTGTCGTTGACAATGCAACATGGAGCAGGTTTTGCATCTGTGTCCATTTCGAATGCACGGTGTTCATTTGTTTTGGTGGTGGCCACACCTGAACTGTTCGACACAGCTCGTCAATTCTGGCCAAGAATGTCGACACGTTTTTGACCGTTATACCATATTGATTACCACTATAGATGATATTCGAATTAACTGAATTAAAAAAAAGGAAAAATTGACAAAAATGTTTGACACGCTCACATATAGGACATTCCCATGTCCACACCACCAAATATGCAATCGGTGGCTTTGAACTTGTTCCATGTTATATTTGAGTGTGGTGATTTGAGCATGGCATGGGCGAACTCCGGCCAAAACATGTATTCAACATTGAAGCGGCGTATTGCACCGTTGGGTTCGTCACACCGCCAGTGGTGCATTCGCATAGCAACATAAACCTGGAATTGGAAAGTATTCTTTAGCGATAATTCTCCATACATTTTTAAAATATATGAACCCATTCTTGCATGCAAACAAAATATCGCGTCTTGTGCACCTTGATATTGTGAATATAACCATCGAGGTGCAAGACGGTTTCGTATTCGTCTTGTGAAATCGTAACGTTGACGAATGCAAGATCATTGGTTGCAGCGGCTTTACTCGTAATACGGGTGGTGGGATCAAGAACAAAGATTATGTTGAAAACGGGATCGGTCCTGACGGATGGTGTAATCGTGCTCATGGCTGCATCCTCCATCTCTACATCGGAAGTGGGATCTGGTGTATTGGACGCCGTCGATGGCAACAACGCGAGTTCCTCTTCAGTAGCATTTCGAACACCCATGGAATTTTCTGCGCCTTTCCGTCCAATACAGCTGGATAGTGGACAGGTACCGGATGCGATGCAATTTGGATGCTTGCTGGCGGATTCACAATGGTGCTGACAGGAACTTCCTTCCTTTTTCCAAAGGAGAGTTCACGTCTGGATCGAGAGGCAGTTTTGTCCTGGACAGATGTGGCAGCACACTTCGTAGCCAACTTCCTTGCGTGATTTGGGCATATTGAAAGGCTAACAGATCAGATTATGTTAGTTTGTAAATTCAACGGGGTCCAAAATGGTACTGTGATATACCAGTATGTGTTCTATAACTCAGGATGTGTGGTGAGAGGCTGAGTGTGAAGGAGAAGAAGAGTTAATCAAGTTTGGATAATCGTTTTGACTATCAATGATATCGGATTCGTGTCAGGTGACAACGGCAACAATGATGCTCCCCTGGTTTGATCGGCAAGGTTTTCGTTGTGCACCCATATTTGTCTTTAGAATGAATAACAATATAACGACCTGCCGAACACGTGTTGAACAGGCCGAACACGTGTTGAACAGGCGGAACATTGTTTGGCAAGTGTTCGGTTAGTCATATGCATCTTGATGCGTTAATCAATGTCCGTATGGCTTGTCGAACACTTGTCGAACAGTGTTCAGCCTGTTCGACAAGTGTTCGACCAGCCATTGCTTTGTTAATAAATTAAGTGTAATATATATTAACGTAGCAATGGCTTGTCGAACACTTGTCGAACAGGCCTAACACTGTTCGACAAGTGTTCGACAAGTCATTGCTTTGTTAATAAATTAAGTGTAATATATATTACACTTTGCTTTGTTAATAAATTAAGTGTAATATACATTAACGTAGCAATGGCTTGTTGAACACTCGTCGAACAGGCCGAACACCGTTCGACAAGTGTTCGACAAGTGTTCGACAAGCCATATCTACTTTAATAAATATTCCACTTGATTTATTAACAAAGCAATGACTTGTCGAACACTTGTCGAACAGTGTTTGGCCTGTTCGACAAGTGTTTGACAAGCCGTATCCACGTGAATATATATTCATCTTAATTTATTAACCAAGCAATGACTTGTCGAACACTTGTCAAACAGTGTTCGGCCTGTTCGACAAGTGTTCGACAAGTGTTCGACAATTCATATCTATGTTAATCATCATACCATTATATATATTAGCATCAAGCTTGTTCGGCCTCTTCGCCGTGTCATAAGTTAAGAATATATATTTGTATAGCTACATGACAAATAGCGCTTATCAACATTTTAAGGATGTATTACGGCAAAACTTGAGAATCAAGTACACCATGTTTGGTTGTATGTTATTTGTACACCGCGTGTCTGATCAATGTATGCAATGCCGAACATGTGTTGTTGACAGGTCATCTGACTTGGCCAGTTCCCTCATAGGCCAGGGCATCGACCCTGACATCCAACGGTTCTCCGTTCCCCTCATTTCTACCCTCAGACGCCCACCAAAAAGGTTCCACTACATCTACCATGTCCTTGCCTGTCGTCAAAACCTCAACTCCTGCTGTCAATCCCACGGCTTTCAAATACTGGCCTGATGTGCCGCCCAAAAAGCTGCAGGAGCTGCATCGCATTTTCCAAATCCAGTACATGGTCCCGCCCAAGATTCCGGCACCCAACAAGGATTCCGGCACCGTCCCCATCTTTTCTCGTAACCTATATGTACTGAAGACTCACCCCCACGATGCCACCGCCCGAGGCGAGTTATGGCGCGAAATGCCCGAACGATACGAGGAACCACTCCGTCGCTTAATTTATCAAATGGATATGTACATCTACACGACAGCAGCCATCGCATACAACAAGGCACCCAACTACTCGCCGGACTACGTCAAAAACGATAAGGAAGGGACCGATTCACTCCGGGATTACCTCAAGTATACCAACACCGTCATGGAAGAAATTTGGGCAGAGGTTTTGGTCGCAAAACGGGCCAATGAGGTCACACGTGACTGGCGAAGCAAGATCTTCAACGATTGGCTCCTCAAAGAGTTTTATGTCGGCAAGCACTCTCCATCCGCTTTGATTCAACATGGCGCCGTGAACACCGAGATCAAGCCCGAGGACCTAGGTGAGTAGATATATGCATTTCTGGCCAAATGAAATCTCATGTCTGGCATCATAGATTGGGCAAAATACGACGAATCTGTGCCAGCATGGCACAGTGGAACCTCTGCAAATTGGTTGTTTGGTGGGCTGCCAGACGCCACAAAGCTCGAAATCATTGGTCAGGTTATTGCATGGTGTAAAGGACATAGCTTCCTCGTCAATGCCGATGTGGCAGAGGACGATGAAGGTGTGATCTAGAATTACATGTGTGAATGTGCTAATAATATAATACATTTGCAGAAGAGCCGGTTCCCCAAGGCAAGGGCAAGGGCAAAGCGAAGTCAAAATCGGCCGGAACACAGAAGGTATCTTCCGCTGGTTTGTAAACGTTTTCACCCATATCAGTGGATAGATGTATTGAATATTCAGGTGACGCAGGTGGCACAGACAATTCGTCCGAGAAGGATAAAAAGAAGCCCAAGCCCAAGCCCAAGCCCAAGCCCAAGCCCAGTAAGTACTTTCATTGTCTATGATCATCACACACGGTAACTCCTCATCATCACAGAACGCACCGTGAAGTCCAAACCCGATGACAACGCTGACGGTGAGTTATTAAATTCTAAATATCAAGCTTATAACGCATATTGTTCATTCATGCATAGACGATATCAAGATGGAGGAGGACGTAGCCCCGGTAAAGAAGAAACGATCCAAGGCTCAAATGCGTACGATACTCACTTTGCTCTGAATAATGCACTGACATGTCGCAGTCGCTGTCGAAATTGGGCCGTCGCGCGGATCCAAGAAATTGGAATCCGAAAAATTGACGGTGGAAGTTAAACCACCCATCTCCTCTGAGGCGGATGATGTGCCACTGGAATCTGCAAAGTTGGACTTGCCAGAATGGGGCGGGTTGATGATTTCTGATGACGATATAATCATGCACGACAACGATGGACCTCCCGAACCCATACAGGAGTCTCTCAGCGGCGATCATGAGGACAGCGAGACAGCAAAGAGGAGGAAGCTGGATCTGGCATCGGAGCAAGCGGGCATTATTGCAGAAACGCTCCAGCCAGTAAAGCCTCTGAAGAAGTCTCCGACTCCGGGTATGTACATCACACTTTATATAGATTTCACATCTGATCATGTCAATATCCTAGGATTCCGTCCCAATACGCGTGCATCGTCACGCCATCAGTCGTCGACCCCTGCGGAGCCAGGCGGTTTATTAATGGATGTAGATTGGAGCAATATCGTTCCTCCTGATATCCTAGTCTCCATTCCTCCGAGCCAAACGAGGTCTTCATCTCCCAAGGCGTCGACATCCAAACTGGACCCTGGGCCTTAATTTCGGGTGCTGTAAGTCCTCTTTTTGTGGAGTATTAATTATATTTGACTAAAGACACTTTTATCTCAGTCGTTGAGTTCTGGTAATGATAATCTGTGCCCTCAACGTCCTCCTCTACCGCCATTCTTTACATTTGTACAATATCTGTACATTTCTTTTTTTGCTCTATTGAAAATGGCTTGTGTTACTTTCCTATGACCATAACAATTGAGCACGATAATAAGCAGACACAGATATCACATAAGACATCAATCTTGGTGACTGAAAATCTGTTTGTCTAAATTAAATGTATTAATTTCAGTTCACATTTGTCATAGTACAGCCACCACAGGTAACATGAGAAGGACAACCTTGGATTATTATGACTCGAGCTAATGAACATTCAAATTGAATATATGTAATAAACCAAAACTGCCAACTTTATGGACCAATTAAATGGGGATACACATAGGAGACGGATGAGGAATTTTTGCCATCAAATAATATTGAAACATCCACTCAAATATTGAAATTATTTTGTTGCTATCATAAGTCCGAAAATGTTGAAAACATATTGTTATCCACTTGTTACAACGTTTTCGGACTTATGATAACAACAAAAATAATTTTAATATTTGAGTGGATATCTCAATATTATATTTGATGGTAAAAATTCCTCATCCATCCCCTGTGACAACTGTAACAAATCCCCCTCATATGGTGGCAAGCATAACCATCACTCCAAGGAAAGCTATGACTATTCAGTACCGGAATATTAGGTATGTTACAAAAACATTCAATTGAATAAAAACATTATAAAGCTTCAGGCACATCTTATGATGTTTTTGGAAGAGCTTACAAATAAGATAATGTCATATGATCAATCCAATTGTGTTAATTGTTGTTCATGATCCGAACCACTTAACTAGTTAAATAGATACATGGGCGGTACTTTCTCTTACTATCACCAATCCACATGAATCTCCACGATACCATCCATATCTGCATTGTGGTTTTGACTGTTCTACATTTCCTTGCAAACGCAACCATATTTCCACAACTATGCCAAGACCAACTTATGTATATCTCTCTTGAACCAATTTCCGTTCCTTTGATATCGACCTTGACCCAAGAATTGGGTGTTTTTCAAAGAAAACTCATAGAACATGAGTTTGCCCCAGATCAGGGCGATGCAACAATACTGATGCACATAAATGTAACACAATGTGTAAGGTTCAATGAAATAACAAATAATACTTTGATGCTCAATGCATTATTCGCTTGGACTACATTTAAAGATAGCGCATTCAATATGCAATTACATTCTATTCAATATGCCAGAACATATTTCTTACCTTCTAAATATCTCTTTGCTTTGTATTGTCTTCTCAAACCTATCACTGTCCAATGTCGTTGTAAAATGATCAATGCATTGCTCATGTGATCGCTATTGAAACGACATGATTTCAGATCATATTTATTTCATTGCATTACTAGTTCTCTATCACATGCAACGTTGCTGTGGACCACACTATGTTTCATAATATGGCATAGCCATTCAAACATAATTGTGTTCAATTTGAATTTATTCAGAAACTTGTTTAAATCTTTATATATAAATTCCGTTCATAGATATGACTACATTGGTGGTGGTAAACGAATACCAACATTCAAGTTTAGCTTTCTTCAATCTTTCATGCTACCGTCTAATAATATCAACCATGATTCTGACATATTATTCGAATATGTGGGGCATATTGATGAACAAACAGCCAACACTTTATATGGAGATAGAAAAAAATATGTATGTGTTAAAATGCCTTTACATGAACTTCTGCCAAAGTTGACGGTGAAGGATATTGGTGAAATAACAACAATACATGGTATATATTTGTCAAAGACATTACGAAGATTACATGGACAAGATCTATCTGTGGCATTAATGAGGCATAATTGTTCAGCTTGTGATACTCATGTTTCTATTTTTCGTGTGCATGATATTAAATCAAATAAAGATAAGAGTAAAGAGTGGTACAAATGACAACAAATGACAGAAACATATGAGTGCAGAACAGAAGAAACTCAGACTAAAATGAAAGAAGAATTGGACAAGTCAGATGAGCAATCATTTCCTCCTCCTCCACCATCTATTGAATTGAAGGAAACCATAATCAGCAACTGGTGCAGAGATACATCACCTGAATGTTTTCAAGAAAGTGGGTGTGCCGTGTGCGGTCAATTGGTTGCATTGAAGAACATGTCTGTATTGTCAAAGACAAAGGTTAATCTGAAAATATTAACTAGAGACAATATGGGAATCACAAGATGTGAATGATATCATTGTTCTGATCCAATAGAGGATATCAAAGGTCCAGTGCTAGATAACACATGTAAATGGATATGCAAACCATGTGTGCTCAGTCTGAATAAAGGCCAAACTCCCAAATATGCTTTGGCAAATGGACTTTGGATGGGAAGAATTCCTACACAAATTCAAAATCTAACATTTGCTGAACAACTTTTGATTGCCCGTGTTCATCACAACAAATGTATTGTTCGTGTCTCATCTGCGATGCATAAAATGAAAGCAAATGCCATCATGTTTCAAAATCCAACACCAAAGATATATCAACGGTTGCCTCCAACAATTAAAGAACTTGATGAAGTGCTAGCCTTCATTTTCACGGGTCCTGCCAGACCAACTCCAGAAGACATGGAGCGAACACCTTTATTGGTTCGCCGAATGCGAGTTTCTGCAGCTTTAGAATGGCTGAAATTGAATCACATGGATTACTATGATTTAGATATCTCCTATGAAAATCTAGCACAATATCCAGATCATGGAATTCCTGTTGTGGTTGCATATCGACCAGCAGACACAAATAAGGAACCGGAAGCCACTAGTGCATTTGACAATGAAGAGGAAGATGGTGTGGAAGATGGGCCTTGTCCCTTTGTTGTTAGTGGGGTAACTGGCGAAAATCTAGATATTACAAGTCCAAAGGCATTAATAGCTAGAGCAACCAAGCACTTGATAGATGACCATGGTGGTGTTCTTGCCATAAGCCATGCTAGAAATCCAGAATCGTTCTTTAATAATCCTCAGTTATATCCTATGATGTTCCCCTGCCTATTTCCATATGGCTTGGGTGGTATTAGCAGCATTGACAAGGATGTTTTAAGCATCAGTGATATGATGCACAAAAGGCATCTTCTGATGTACCATGACAAAAGATTTCAAACTGATCCCTATTTTCCATTGATTGCATTCAATCAAGAACAAATCAAGGACAGTACAACCGGAGGATATTTGTTGACTAATAAACATAATTTCAACGATATTGCAGATCGCCTGATGAATATCAATACAGCTGTTTTGGATGACCTCTCTAAAAGATTATCTAGAGGTGATAGAGTCAAACCGGATACATCAGAAGAGAAAGCATGCTATAAACTCATTTCTGATCTGGATCACGTAGCTGGTCAGGTCAAAGGTTCAATTACTAACAAGAAATACATGCGACATGAGATTTGGTCTCTGATATCCTATATTGGTGCTCCGACTTGGTTTATCACTTTTGCACCTGCAGACATCAATCACCCACTATGCTTATATTATGCTGACAACAAAGAAAAGTTTTATCCTAAACTACGTCTACCCCAGGATTGTTACAAACTAATTGCAAACAATCCAGTTGCTGGAGCCCGCTTCTTTCACTTTACTACTGAAATGTTCATCAAACATATATTAGGAATAAATGAATCTCATCCTGGCCTGTACGGAAACACATCAGATTATTATGCAACGGTAGAGGAACAAGGATGTCTTAATTTGCATCTTCATATGCTGTTGTGGATAAAGGGATGCCTTACACCTCAGGAAATATGTGACAAAATTATGGGTGAAAATTCCGACTTTCAGAAAAGATTAGTGGAATACTTGGAAAGTTTGTGTGTAGGACAATTCATGACAGGTTCTCAAGATGAGGTATCACAGAAAATGGAACAGACAATGTCGAAACCTGAATATCAACCACCAACATGTGTCATGCCAGATCCACCATCATATAATTGTTCCATGAATTGTCAATATCACGACAAAAGATCAACATGGTGGCAAAGGTTTCAAGATGTTGTAGATGATCTTTTATTGTGATTAAATGTACATAACAGGCATGACGGCAAAAAAAAGCCATACTGTCTTAATTCAAAAGGTGAATGTAAACGACGATTTCCCCGTGATATCTTTCAACAAACTTTTGTAGAACCTAACACTGGTGCTCTCAACCTCAAGCATGGTGAACCTTGAATGAACACGGTGACACCTGAAGTTACATATATGCTACGATGCAATTCTGATGTGACCAGCTTATTATCAGGTACTGCTATAAAGGCCATAGTTGCATACATAACAGATTATATTACAAAATTCTCCTTGAAGACCTATAGCATTTTTGAAGTGATAAAAAGTATTTTTGATAAGAATTCCGAAATGATTGGTGGCGACCTGAAAAGAAAAGACAAAGTCAGAAAACTGTTTACACAAATAGTCAATTCACTCACCTCCAAAATGGAAATTGGTGCTCCAATGGCTTCATTATATGTGCTTGGAAATCCTGATCACTACACCAGTCATAAATTTGTGCCATTCTTTTGGAGATCTTATGTTAAAGAGGTTATCAGTGCATGGTCTGATGAAGAAATTCCCAATATATGTGAAGACCAAGATAATGCACAAAAGGTTGTTATTGGTAAGAATAATGGCGCATACATTGGACTTTCCAAAGTAAATAATTATATGTTCAGACCAGCCTTGTATGATAATGTATCACTGTATGACTGGATACGTCTTGCCACTATGGAACCAAAGAAAAGACGCACCAAAACAAAGACCAAAAGGGCCAGAAGAGAACCAGTGCAAAACCAAATTTTTGACAATCTAGGCTGTGATGATTTGTCTGACTCTTGCACTGAACCTACTAATGTTGACTATTCCAGTGATGACAACTTGTCTGATGTCGTTGATAATGATATACTCATGGAGATAGATGAAATTCCAAAACCTGATGGTTTGAATAAAAATGCAGGTTCAGAAATAGCTGATAAAACAAATGAAGTTGATCTTAATAAATTGACAAAAATTGAAAATGATTATACTTTACATTCCAATCATCCACAATATCTTACCCACCATGCTAAAATGAAAGGGAATGATCCTTTCATAGTTCCTAATTTTATTCCAAACACTTTGCCAAGGGCTGACCGTGGTGATCGAGAATATTATTGTTGTACAATGTTAACGTTTTTCAAGCCATGGAGAAGTGGCAAAGAACTCAAATGTAAATTACAAACATGGGATAATGCTTTTATAGACCATGAGTTTTCTAAAAGAGAGCTGGAGATCATGAAATACTTTGGTCTGCGGTATGAGTGTTTGGATGCAAGAGATGATTTCTTTGCTAAACATCAGAAGAATAATACTGCAGATATAAGGTATTCATGGGTGACCTCAAACGGTCTTGATAAACTGGATGACATGCACAATGCTGGTAGTGGGTATTTGTCACTTTTGACAGGCCCCCTTATCTCAATATAACCTCACAAACCCAGCTCAGACATCATGATGGGGTTTGTGAGGTGTGGAGGTAGGATGGGTGCTATCAGTGGCACCCCCATTCATGGGCAGTTGGTACTGGGTGGTGGGTATTCATCACTTTTGATGTACCTGCCCTTTCTCAATCTAACTTCATAAACCTAGTATAGAACATCAACTGATGTTGCAGTCAGGTTCATGAGGTGTGGAGGTAGGATGGGCATCATTTGCATTCCCATTCCATTGTTGTTGTTGTTGTCATTGTGCCTCATTCTACCATTGCCACTGTTGCCCCTGTTCCATGGCTGTCATCACTGTCATTGTTGTTGCCCTGCTGCTACCGGTTGGTGGTGGATGTTGCCATTGCCATCATCATGGTGGTGGTAGCATCATCATCATCCTTGTCACCATCCTCCTAGTCTTGATCTTCATCATTTTCTATCATCCATTGCCCTGCTGCTGCCAGTTGGCGGTGGAGGTTGCTTTCACCGTTGTCATGGCAGTGGTAGCAGAATCATCATCATTGTCCTCCTCACAATCCTCCTAGTTGCCATCTTCATCATATTCAGTCATCTGCCCTACTGCTGCCAGTTGGTGTGGAGGTCACCATCATTGTTGTTGTGGCAGTGGAGCAGGTGGTCATCTTCATTGTCATTGTCCTCCTTGTCACTGTCCTCCTAGTTGCTATCTTCATCATTTTCCTCCTATTTGCCAGCATTCTTATCATTCCCATCTTCATTGTCTTTGTGTTGTCAACTTTATCATATCTGAAGAATAGTGGGAGGGGGGATGTACCTGGGCCAGAGAGTAGGCGCACCACTTCTCAGGCCTTGCTAGTGGTTAGTTGGTTGTCATTGTCATTGTTGTGACAGCCATTCTGGTCATTGCATATTGAGTTGGCCAAGACTTCCTTTTTGGAACAGTTAATCATGGTCCCAATGGTCCAATCTGGTTTGCATACCAATATTTGGGTTAACTGTGGTTAACCGTGACTGGTGATACACCTGTATCACTGCTGAGACCCAATTTAGTTTATTTATAATTTCTTTCTTTTCTTATTTACTTCAGTATTTAAAGACTGTAGTAAATAAAGACAAATAAAGAATCCTTTCCCCCTTTCACTATGAGTTTGAGCTCTCTTGAGTGGCTTCACCAAAACAAGATGAGTCTGCCCCAAGAACCAGACTAAACTTAAGGAAAAGAAAGAAGAAAAAGTCCAAACCAACAACAAGAACAGTAGAAGTGACCGGTCTTGAGGGGAGGTAAATGGGAACACAACCATGAAGCTACAACTTGAACATGTCCAACTACACCATGTGTTCACCATGAGACACACATGAGGTGTCCTCATGTCAATGTTCTCATGATCCAACTGGAGGCCTGGGTGTCATTGAGGATAAAAGAGGTCTGGATGACTCAGATGATTTGTTATTGGATCATGTGACATGCAGAATTGCCAATTCGGGGTCTATACTTGCTGTAACAGGCAAGTGCACAGTCTGGCAAGTGCATTGCATGGTTGGGTTGAAGAGAGGTATTGTCCAGTGTGGGATTGGTGAAGGGAGTGTCTTGGAGTAGCGTGGATATAGCGACAAGGTCGGTATAAAAGAAAACAAAGGAATGTGTTAGGAGAAAACCAACTAGGACAGTGGGATAGTCAATGTCAGACATGTGAACAGCATAAGCTGTGCCGGTGATGTCTGTGTTGATGACATATTGAGGGTGATGTCTTGTCCTGTGTATGGAACAATGAGGTCCACCTGATGTCGGTATTCTTCCAAGAAAGGGTATCGTGGTAAACGAGTGTGGGAGGTATCAAGGTTACAGATGAAGAAGGATAAATGAATGTGGGTCCAGGTTTCAAGTCATGGCATGAGTGACAAGCTGTGGGAATAAGATGTCAGGTACTGCATTGAAGGGATGTTGTGTGAACAATACACAATAGGGGTTGGTTCACTGTTTGGGAAGTCATATGGTCTGTGGTCAAAGTCCAAAATAATGTGCTTCAGTGATGATCAGATTGGAAGGACCAGTGAAATGTCTTGTGATTGAGGATTGTTCAGAGTGTACAAGCAGGTGAGGAATGTTGTCAGATCATCAGGATAATAGTAGGCATGGAATACGAAAGTGGAAATCATATATCCAGGTATGGCAATTGTCAATCATGTGGTGAGATATTGTTGAGGTGGAAGTTGAAAGTATCAATGGCAGAAGAGTTTCGGTGCTGATGCCAAAGATAGATCATAACAAGATAAAAACTGATAAGGAAAGTAATGGCAATGCTGCCAATGATGATTACGGTAATTAGCTGTGTTGGGAGTACAGCCATTGTGAATCAGTTTGTCGTGGGATGAAGTCAACAATATGTCAAGATAAGGAAAAAGACAATGGCGATGATGTCCATTGGCAAGGAAACTGTTCAGGTACAGCAAGGTCACGTGGGGATGTGTCCATGGTCAGTCTGGATTGTTCTAGAAGAAAGGATGAAAAGAAAACAAGAACAAGAATAAACAACAATGTCCAAAAGAAGACAAAGGCAAAGGGAAATGAAAAAGGAAGGTGTGGTAAAGCAGAACTGTCATAGTGGGTACCAGAGTGGGAACCAGAGTTGCGGAGTTGAAAAATGTAACAACCTTCAATTTCAGCTGATTGCTGTGATGTTGGACAAGGTGGATGACAATTGAGTCTTAGAATATCTCTTGCTGTTGGCTGAGAAGGTGCTATGTTTCCTACTGCAGGTGTATCAGTTCTTCCCACTGAAGTAGCAGCAGCAGCAGCATGATATGGATGAAGCTGGGATAAATCAATGAGAATAAGTGAAATAAATACCATAGCACAGGGTGCACAGTAGCATACTATGTAATGAAGTATGTTAAATGTATTGGAAAAGTATACTGAATATTGTTATCATATTATTGCACACAGTATTCAAAGAGTATTATTCAATATTTTGAAACAAAGTACATTACCAGTATTAAATGACAGTTTTAGAGTACTGCTTCAATAACAAGACATTTATTGAAATTATTGAAACAGTACTATAAAATTTCCCTTCAATACTGGTAAGGTACTTTGTTTCAAAATATTGAATCATCATTTTGAATACTCTTTGAATACTGTGTGCAATAATACGATAACAATATTTAGTATACTTTTCCAATACATTTAACATACTTCATTACATAGTATGCTACTGTGCACCCTGTGTAGGAACATATGGCATCAATAAAAATCTCTTGGGCCCACTGTACTTGCTCTGGCATATGCTCTTCAAACCATAGACAACTCAATGGAAGGGTCAAGAACTGGGGGGAAAAAAAATTAATGGATGGAGGAAGAGAATGACAAAAGGAGACAAACACATTGGCAGGGTATGAGCTGGGACTAAGTCAGTTTGTTGACTATAAGACTCAAGCTTGTCAAGGCCAGCTTGAACAATTTTGGCTGTCTCTGGATATTCATCTTGATGTGCTTTCCAAACATCAATCATCACTTTGAATGCTGGTATAGCATAACACTAGGTTGGCATCTTTTCATGTGATAAAATTTGCTGGAAAGTGTGTGGAACCTAACCCTCACACTTGAATAGTGTATAACAATCCATTTGTTGAGACACCAACCTGGAGAATGATTTGGAATGCTTGAAGGGAATTCCAGTCAAGCTCAGTAAGTTGAAACTTTTGCTTCAATTGAAGGAACATAATCATCAGCATCTTCTTTTGCATAATCTACATTGGTAATGGCCCATAAAACTGCTTGGCAGGCAAGATTGACAATATGTGAAAAACATCTAGAATCCAACACAATAAGTACTAGTTACAATCCTAGAATGTTACATACCTAACTCTTCATTTTGTTTTGTCAAATGGAATCTTGCAAGAGCAGAGTTCACGCTCCAGAGTTACCATTAACATATCATTATTTGATGCATTGTCAAGTGTTACCCACCCAATCTGGAATATATTCATAATTGGAATAATTAAAACAAACAACACACATCTTCTCAGTAATCTTGAGACAGTCAGTGACATGAAGGAACATGTGTGCAAGATGCTCACCATCATGTCTTCCCAGCACTAGCACTACCAAAATTCAGTTCAGTCCAGTTCAGACCCTTTTTTTTGTGAACCCTGAACTGAACTGCAAAATTCAGTTTAGTTTAGTTCAGCCTAGGCTATGAACCCTGAACTCTTACTATATAAGGCAATTGGTTGAGTTTAGACATGAATTTGACTGAACTAAACTCTTTAAGTGGTTCAGTTCAGGGTTTGAACTGAGTTCGGATCAGTTCTGAACTGAACTTTAGCAGCACTACCCAGCACATAGTGGAAACACACAAGATCTGCACATAATCTAAGAATATGTTGGGAACCATTTCTGGTTTCCTCAGTCTGTGCTTGAACCCAATGCACCGTAACAGCCATAAACAGTGTTTGATTCAGATCACTCCACTGGTTAGTGGTGAATGATATCTTCTCCACAGATTGAGTCCCTATAAGGAAATTGTTCTATATGGTGGGTTTTCCAACTCAGGGTCACACTTCAATTTGCCAAGCCATGGGAACAATTTTGAAGCCCTGGGAATAATTATGAAGCTGTGTGACTTGTAACTGCTGACTTTGTAACTGTGAGAATTTGTTGTCCCAATTAGCAGGAACAATAAGGCAGCTGGATCATGGGTGCCAATGTCAGAATGGGTAGTGTCATGACATGTTGGTATTGCCATTGAAACCTGCAAATGCTTGACAGCTTTATTATAATAATCGAACACATTATTAAATATAGGTGATTTGAATGGGCTGGACATTATTCAGTGACAAGTTCAATGACTGTCCCAGTTGTATTCTGAGGAATTGCCAGTGCAATAGATATTGGATGAACCATATATGAAAGGCTGGTCTACAGCTACATATATTTGCTATGCATCTTGGAGTTATTAATAATGCACAAGTTGAACACTTGTCAAACAGGCTGAACAGTATTCGACACACTGTTCGGCAAGTGTCCCAGCTTTCATCTGGGGCATTGCCATTGTAGAAACATTAGTATGTACAGTATATTGGACTTGTCTCTGCTGTAGCTATGTTTTACTATGTGCATTTGAATTGTTAGTAATACATATGTTTGAATACTTGTTGAACAGGTCAAACATCATACTTAATATGTGGTCAATCCTTGTCAAACAGGCTGAACAGTGTTTAGCACATAATTGGGCCAGTGTCCCAGGTTCAATATGAGGCCTTGCAGTGCAACAGACACAGTCTGATCCATGCAGTTGATGTGTGCAAGCGACACCTATCATTACTATATGTGCTGTAATTGGTTCAGATGTTAGACACTCATAAAACTGTTTGACAAGGAAATTGTCTTACCTATTTCCCAACTTGATGTAATCCAAAGCACAAGATGAACCAGGCATATTGTTGATTCTGGTAATCATCAAAACCAGTGATCTTATCAACATTGTTCAAATAGAATTGCAGTTGGTATCATTGTCTGAGGGATTATTTCTACAGTACTCACAGGAGGTTGTTCTTGACCTGAGGCAATAATTCAGATACTTAGATTTTCTAAATATAATTACTACACTTCAACTTGAATATGTAAATTACAGAGTAACTATGACTAATGATAAATTAGTGAAGTAGTTATATAGATGACAACATGAACACCACAAACTTGATATGACGGATGGCAATTTGGGATCAGATATTGGGTTATGAATCTTATGACAAATTGATAGGAACAGGACATAATCAATTATGAAATGTATATCAGTGGAGTATGGTTTCAGCATGGTATCTGAATATGATCAGTATGTAATAATGAAAGAAACATCAATAACTTTGCAAATATTGATTATCATAGGATGGTATTAATGCTGTGTGATATATATATACTTATATTCTCATTGCTAAAAAGGGACAAGTAACCTGTCATGCAACGTAATGGCCCACACCCCACTAGTTCTTGTTCTTGTTTTCTTTTTACCCTTTCTTCTAGAACAATCCAGACCAACCATGGACACATCCCCATGTCACCTTGCTGTACTCAAATGGTCTCCTTGCCAATGGACATCATTGCCATTGTCTTTTCCCTTGCCTTGACATATTGTTTACTTCATCCCACAACAAACCATTACATAATGGCTCTATTCCTGACACAGCTAATCACTGTAATCATTATTTGCTGGAGGCATGTTGACCAGAGAGTCATGTATGATGCACAAGTCTTGGGCATTTCCTTGCCAGATACCTTGCAAACATCTCTGCATGTCAATTTGTACCATCCGTGCACATTTGCGAGGTGTGATAGCTGGCAGCAGGGAGAGGGCAGAGACTCCCTGCTCCCTGCTGTTCTCACCCCATCCATCCTCCTCATCCCCCTCATTGTTGCCCACCATCAGCCAGTGGGTTCATGTTGACATGATCATGGTCATGATCTGGGTGATTAGTGGATGTTGATGGGTTAGTGTTTTGGGTACATACCTGGGCCATTTGGTGGGTGCACCACCCTCCCAGCCTTGCTCTCCATCATTGTCATTGCTGTTGTTGGTGCTTATTCATTGTGGTTGTTGCCATGTGAGTGGTGGTGACATGGTGGTTGGTCACGTGTTGTGGTGCTTTTCACTGGTCTGATTTCTGTGGTTCTTGTGGGACACATGAGAGATAGTGGGAAATGGTGGTGGTGGGTTGTGTTGTTCATTGTTATCATCGCCAGTGTTGTAGGGAAGTAGGCTGGCAGTATATTTGAAGCCAGTCAATCTCAGCTGGCACCAGTTTCAAACTCAGTTGCAAAATTATTTTGCACAAAATGGCCATACAATGTAGATATATCATTTAAGTTGGGAGTAAATACATGAACTGGATATAGTACCAGCTAGCTGGCTGAATGGCCGTGGCTAATGGCTACAGGAAATAGTGTAGCTGTAACCATAGCTGGGTTGTAGCCTAGCTGAGCTAGTCACAAGCTGAGCCAATTTGGTGGCTTCACTATGGCTAGTAGCTGGCTTCTAGCTGTAGCCACAACAACTATATGAGGCGCAATGCATCTCCTGACTCAATTGATGGGGAAGAATTCATGGAATTTATTGTTTATAACTTAGTATATCCTTAATATCCAACTTCATACATAATAATTACCAAAAATGAATCCTTATCTACAAAACAAGAGCATCCTGGTGCTCAATAACTGTGCGATTCACAAGATGAATGCCCTTCACGAGATTGTCCAGGGCTATGGCTGCATCCTCAATTTTTTGTCACCTTATTCACCAGATTTTAATCCCATTGAGGAGAGTTTCGGTTGTGGTAAGTCAGCATTCTTGTTTATGATTGTTACTGATCATTTTCACAATAAAACAATGGATCTGAAGGCACTTGCAATGAGTTCAGGAAAGTGAACACCTTGAGATTGCATTGCTGGAATCAGTGGCTTCTGTTACACCCAAGAAGATGAGAGAATGGTTCTTGCACTCAGGCTATATTATCTGATCACTTTTGTCTCTTATGTACACTCTGCTAACCTTGTAACCTTTCTGTATGTCACAAATAAATGATGTCTGATGTATTGATCATTACACTATGACATAAAAAAACTATGCTATGAGAAAAATGAAAAGGAGTGACAAGTGTGGTGAGAAAAGGAGTGGTAAGAAAAAGGACAGTAAGATAACGGAGTGACAAGTGCAGTGAAAAAAGGAGTGGTAAGAAAATGTTGAGCAGCCAGTACACTTAGGGTCAGTCTTCATGGTTGCTCTTCTTGTAAGCCTGGAGAACCCTCTGCCATGCCAAATACTTGAATCCAACTTTGGTACACTGACCTCTGTGACACATTTGAGATCATCTCCTGTAATCAAGCCCAGCTGTTCCAACCCAACTTCTGACTTAACTCCAAGGTTATAGAGCTGGCAGAACTCTGCAATGCTGTAGGATGGAGCAATGGGTGATGAGAAAAGATTGTTGGAGGTACAGCAAGGTGGTGTCTTCATGGTGTCAGGTGGTGGAGCAGGTAGAGTAGCTGGCCATGGCATGAAGGGATTGCAATATGTCATATTGGGCATGGCATACTATGCCCATGACTGGTGGCATCACAGCATATGCTGGATATTGCATTTGGGGGAATTGTGTGAAGGTATGAGTGGGTGGTTGGGTGGCAACTTGAGCCTGTGTGACTTCAGCTTCAGGTGCAGCCACAGAAGCTGCTGCAGCAGTGTCAGTTTTTGCCTCAAGCACTTTCTTGGAGGCTCTTTTGAGGGCAAGTGAAGCCTTAAACATCAGAGAAGCAATTGGGACCTTTTCATATGTAGCTGTGTTGGCTTTAATGGCTGGTGCCCAAACAAGAAGTCAAGGATATTCAAGATGGAAGGGGAGATCCAAGGCATGATGGTGGAAACAAGAAAGGTCAGGGTGAAGGTTGCAGAGACCAGGAGGGTAATTCTCTTGGAGGTTGCAGACAATCTCCTCACGAGCATTGTCGAGCCATCGCTGTGGTAAAATTAGTTCATGTGTTCATGTCCTTTAGTATGGATATGTATGTGCTTTGGGGTACCACCTTCTTTAAGATCAGATCCATATTCATCAGCTGCAGTAGCCACTGCTGTCATGCTGGGATTTTACGGTAATACAGATGCTATGTGATCTAGCACTGGAGCCTGTGTCTGCAAGATGACATAGGCATTTGCCTTTGACTTTTTGATCATGGATGTAAACCTGGTGATATTTTGGAGGGGCAGCCATGGACTGCTGGTAGGCTTGAGCCAGTGCCATTCAAATGTGTTGACAGGATGGCTTGCTGGTGAGACTTTGAGTAGATCCACAACAATTTCTAAAAACAGATCCCATTCAATGGAGTCACTGACATTGACTGGCCCACAATTTATGACCTCTGGTTTGCCAGTTTTTGTCTTGTTATCACTGAGACAAATGCACTTGGGAGCAGTGGTGATTGTGACAAGAAGTTCAAAGACAGAAACAGGGGTATCTTCTGTGCATGCAGGAGTGGTGTTCTGGGTAGTACGAGGAATATTTACAGTAGAATTAGCTGTGGGAGTCATAGCCTGGTGAGCAGGAGGAGGGTCAACAATTGGGAGCATGAGGAAATGAACAACAGCAATGGCCGGATTGCCTGCCAATTTCTTTTGTTTTTTTGCATACTGACGAGGTTTTTGAAATCCGCTGTAACAGCTTTTAGCTTGCCTTGAAAATTTAGGGGTACCAGGAGAGTCATACAGCCTGAGTTGCAGACTTGTTGACCACAAATTGTGGTGAGAGAATGAAGTTGAACATATATTAACAGCCTTATGGAGGTTATATAGTGCACAAGCTATCTATAAAAGATTTCTGTTAAAAAGAAAATGCCGCTAGTAGTTGAGTCATCAGCAAAACCTAATCCACGATGTAGAGGGTCCTTGACCCACTGAGGCCGTAACATCGATATCTAGCGAATCCGCTTGAATCCGACGTCTCTAGCAATCTATGCTCGAACCCGACGCAACCTGACGCAACCCGATGCATACCGACTAGCACGGCCGCTCACGTACCTGGTTGGTCCATCTCCTAAACTCACGGAACTTCAAATATCAAAGATAGATCTCATCGGACTGGGATCCCGACATCGGACTTGCCTTATTCGCGCCTAGCGTCTCCCTTATGGAGATATAGTAAAGTATATTGCATCTTTTACGGTTTTTATATCTTCCACCCATTTTCCCTGTCATCGTCGCCTCGCAACGCTCTTCCTACTTCCCCATTTTTATTCTCCTTTGTTTCCTCTCATCGGCCGAGGACTCTCGTCCGA
Organism: Hygrocybe punicea; assembly: GCA_963556145.1. NCBI lineage: Eukaryota > Fungi > Basidiomycota > Agaricomycetes > Agaricales > Hygrophoraceae > Hygrocybe > Hygrocybe punicea. The sequence continues at coordinate 1,395,544 of OY744461.1, read as the reverse complement.
ATCTAGGTACAGAAATTTGTAGTATAAAAACGGTGCCCAAGCGCCATCTCAAAATAAGAAACCAGTTCCCCCGTTTCCTCTCTCTGAGAATCAGCCTCTCAGTAAAATCCATCGCACACACTACTCGTCGGTTTCCTCGACGCTCTCCCCGTCCTTCTACCGTCTTAATCTCTACATTTCTCATTACCCGACACCCGACCCGCCGTACCCGACACCGTCGGCTTCGTCGGCTTTGACCGGCCTCGATAGATTTCAGTAGTTTACTTGGCGGCTTCTTATCATCTATATCCTATCATCTTACTGAAGCTCGCTAGACTATTCCTAGTCACTTTCACGCTGACCCCCCACAGGCTTAGGATTACTATTCCGCAGCCACCCCGACCTCACCTTTACATCTGGAGCCCACCGCGAGGAATAGTCTAGCACCACCATAGCTTCCTCTTCCTGTATCCCTCCCTCTGACCGTCGTCTTCGAGATCTTCCTTGAAGAACTCTTCAACAAGAACTCTCTTTAGCCGCCTTCGACCCGACAATCGACGACAACTTCTTTCAGCTAGTACCCGACCACCTCGCTCGACATAACAATCTCCCACTCATCTCAGGGTCAAACACCCCCCTATATCTTTCATCCGACAGTCTCAAATCGGTCGATATACCGATAATTACCATAACACCCGACTCATCCGATCTCAGTTCGACACCCGCATCGCCTACGTCCCCGACTTCGACCTCGTTAGAACCCCCGTCCACGTCTTCGCTCTCGACATCGAAAACTCCATCATCATCATTGTCTCCATCTTCGCTCTCGACATCGGAAACTCCATCATCATCATCGTCCCCGTCTTCGTCTTCATCCACACCGTCATCGTCCACGTTACCCGACCCGCTCATTGTACACCCAACAACCGCTTCATCGACATCTCAGCTCCTTCCACCCACAATGACTTCAACCGCCGGATCCTCGACTGCTACCATTCCCCATGTTACTCCTCGACAGATGCCCGCTCGCGGTCACTCCATGGCCCCGACCTTCGACAGGAACCCGCTCAATTTAAACCGCTTCTTCGAAGAAGTCGAGATACTTGCTGCCGATGCCGCTCTCGACGACGCAGGACGCATTAAGCATAGTCTACGCTACGCGTCGCTTAGCGACTACGAGCTTTGGGCGAGTTTACCTAGCACGACCGGCGTCGATTATGCCGCATTCAAAAGGAGCGTACTCGTGCTATACCTGGGCACGGAAGACGATCACCGGTACACTATGGCGGATCTCGACCATCTTACGCACACCCAAACCGCTTACGGTATCTGTACCCGCACCGAACTTGGCGAATATTACCGCGAGTTCATTCAGATCTCAGGATTCCTCTTAGACAAGGGTCGAATCTCTCCTCGAGAACGCAACATCGCGTACGAGAACGGCTTCCATCTCGAGCTTAAAAAGGACATCAAAACCCGTCTGCAGTACCAAAAGCCGAACCATTTCCATAGCGACCCTTACAACTTCCAGGACTTCCACAATTGCGCCCACTTCCTGCTGGCCGGAACCGCGGCTGAACCGTCCACCGTCTCTCGTCTATCGTCAACGTCGCCTGCCGCCATCCGGTACTCGACTCCAATAGAACCCGCCACCCGCCACCCGCTCGCTATGACCTGGTCATTCCTAAAGCAGAACCGGTCGAACCTAACGTATCTGACCTCTTTCGTCTCGTTTTGCAACAACTTGCCGTCCTCACGCAAGCCCTCACCGAACGTAACAACCCCCCAAAGCCGTGTGCAAATAGGGCCGAGCCGACCACCGTGGGACAGGGTTTCACCAATTTCAACTGCCTCTTTTGCGACGACCTGTTCCATCATATACGTGATTGTCCTATTTGCGAGCAGTACACTCGAGACGGGATATGCCGCAAGAACGAGCACGGCCACATCGTATTGCCTAACAGAATGTATCTTCCAAAGGCTATCGTCGGCAAAAATATGAAGGATCGCTTCGACGCGTGGCACGCACAGAACCCCGGCAACCGCGCTCCCCCTGCCTGCAACCCCACAGAACCATTCCAACGCGACCCGCCGCCTCATGTCAAAGCTAACTTCGTCTCCGCCATCGAAGTACCCACCTATGAACCAGAGGTCACCACCGAGTATGCCGACATCTTTCAGTCCACGACGTCCAACATCGACAACGACAACGAACAGATTAAGGTTCTGGAAGCCGAAGTGCAGCGGCTTCGTAAACGGGTTAGATTCGACGGCGTAGAGATCCCCTCTAAAGCGAAAGGCAAGTCTAGAGAAATGTTTCCCAATCCGCCCGCCGCTTCCACGTCCGTTCCGGCTATGAAACCCGCCGAGAAAACGGCCAGAACTATCAACGAGCAGCCGATCACCATAGTCCCCCCTTCGAACACGCGGCTGACCGAGCCAACCGCCTTCGTGCCGCGCACTCCCCAGAACCTTCCCGCGTCGCACCCCCAGTACCGCTACCAGGCCCCCATCGAAGATCCCGGTATCTCCAAATCCGTCATCGACCACGCACTCGATTCTCAAGTCTGCATTTCACAACGAGAACTTTTAGCCATGTCGTCTGACGCCCGCCGTCACATGAAGGACCTCACTACTTCGAAAAAGGTCACCGCCGAGAGTAACAATGTCGAGGTCTTCCATTTTCACGCACCCGAAATCCCTACCCGCGCCTGCCAACATTGTCAGGAAAACGTCCCGCTCGTCGTCGGCCGCGACTCAGTCCCTCTCCGTGCGGTCTACCCGCTCATCAACGGCAAATTCGTATTCAAGTGCATCCTCAACAACGGTTCCATGATCATCGGCATGCGACGCGATATTTGGGAGAAACTCGGTTACGGCCTCCAAAACATGAAGATGCGGATGCAGTCGGCAAACAAGAGTGACAACAATACCCTCGGCCGGATTGCCAATCTCAAATTTACCTTCGGCGACGTCGATCTTTTCCTCCAAGTCCAAGTCGTCGACGACGCCCCCTACGAGATCCTCATCGGCCGCCCGTTCTTCACGCTTTCCGAGGCCCTTACGAAGGATTATAAAAGCGGAGAGCAACAAGTCACGATCACGGATCCAAACACCGGCGCCGTCGTCACCCTGCCCACCATCGAGCACAACCAAAAGAACCAATGAGAGCGGTCCAACACCGGAAAGCCGGATTTTTAGAAGTCGAGGACCCGGAGATACCTCTCGGGAAGGACGCACCAGGAGATGAGAAGCCGCCACTCGAAAGCGACCACACCTATACCACGAACTATTCTTCCCTTTTGCCGTTTCCCTTAGAAGAGGACTTATGTTTTTCTATCGATTTAGATTTCTCTTCGTCTCAGCCTCAGACTGCCGCCCAGTACATTTCATTGTTGACCAATGTACAAAATCAGCTATGTACTACCGATACCCTTCCTTCGTCTTGTTCCGTCTCCGCTCCCGTGTCACCTATTTCTTCTTTGAATATTTGTAACAAAGCCTCTACTGAACACGCTACTTATATCTCGTATACCACCCCCCCTACCAGGGACCTAAAAGGAGTCGTTACCAAGAAAAAGTATAAGAAGGTAGCCGATCGTATCCGCCCAATTTCTACCACTCTCCCCGACGAATACCGAATCATACGCGAGATCACCGGCGACCCACTAGCCGATTTACCCACGCTCCCAACTCACTCGCCCAACTTTACACCTGGCACCCGCTATACCCAGGAACGACACGACGCAATGCCGATGAACCCGGATGGATTCCTTTGGCCTGAGGAAGAGAAACTCGGCCACCATATCATCAAAACGCAAGAAGCCGCTTTCGCCTGGAACGAATCCGAGAAAGGGCAATTCAACACGGACTACTTCCCGCCGATCCACATTCCCACCATACCGCATGACCCGTGGGTCCATCGCAATATCCCAATCCCACCCGGCATTCTTAACGAAGTCATCGGCATCATCAAAGACAAAATTAACGCCGGTACCTATGAACCCTCGAATTCGTCATACCGCTCCCACTGGTTCTGTGTTTTGAAAAAGGATGGGAAGTCCCTTCGAATTGTCCACGATCTACAGCTGCTTAACGCCGTCACTATCCGCGATCCCGCCATACCGCCCATGACCGAGCACTTGGCCGAGGCCTTTGGCGGCCACTCTTGCTACGCTTCCTTCAACCTCTTCGTCTCTTTCGACCAATGCCTCGTCCACCCCTCGTCTCGGGACTATATGACGTTTCAGTCTCCACTCAGAATGCTTCGACTTACGCGGATCACTATGGGATACACAAATTCCCTGCAGATCTTACACGGTGACTCCACATACATCCTCCGTGACGAAATCCCTCATCTTGCCGTTCCGTATATGGACGATATTCCCGTCAAAGGGCCTCCAACCCGCTACGAGCAACCCGACGGTACCTATGAGACCATACCCGAGAACCCGGCAATCCGATGTTTCATTTGGGAGCACTTCCAAGGCGTCAACCGCGTCATCCAGCGTTTCCGCTATGTCGGCGGTACCTTTAACGGCAAGAAACTCGAGTTGTGTCGACCCTCAGTCATCGTTGTTGGCCACCGATGCACATATGAAGGAAGAGTAGCCGACGACTCCAAAGTACAGAAGATTCGCGATTGGCCACTGCCGACCAACCTTACCGAAGTTCGCGCCTTTCTCGGTATCTGCGGCGTCTTGCGTATTTTTATCAAAGACTTCTCGCTCCACTCCCGACCCCTCGTCCGTCTTACCCGCAAAGGTATACCCTTCGAATTTGGTGAAGAAGAAGAGACCGCTGTCGACTACCTCAAAAATGCCGTCATTTCATCGCCAGCGCTGCACGCTATCGATTACACGCGTGAATGGGAGGTCATTCTCGCCGTCGATTCATCCGTTCTTGGAGTCGGCTTCGTTCTTATGCAAATCCGCGCCAACGGAAAGCGCTATCCGAATCGTTTTGGTTCAATATCGTGGAACGAACGCGAAGCCCGATACTCTCAGTCCAAGCTCGAGCTTTACGGTCTCTTCAGGGCCCTCCGCGCCTACCGGATTTTCATTATCGGCATCCGCAACCTCACCGTTGAAGTCGATGCGAAGTACATAAAAGGGATGCTCAACAACCCCGACATTCAGCCCAATGCAACGATCAACCGATGGATAGCCGGCGTGCTCTTATTTGATTTTAGACTCGTTCACGTACCCGCTTCCGCACACGGTGCACCCGACGGACTCTCCAGACGCCCCCGCGCTGCAGAAGACCCCGAGGAGATTGACGACTCCGACAATTGGCTGGACCACTCCTACGGTTTCTTTATGGAAGTCGTCAACTACCGACCCGTCCCCATACCGTCTAAGCCGATTGCCGTATGGGGCCGCTGCCGTGCCACAGCTGACCGACTCCACGAGTTACCCACCGTCCTCGTCTACACAAATCAGGAAGCTGTTTATGACATACCGCGATCCGATAAAGCCCACGCGGCCGACGTTCGTCTTGCCCTCGTCGAGACTTGGTTACGAGATCTAACCTGACCTGTGAACCTCACGGACGAAGAATACCGTCTGTTCTTACGATACGCCCTTGAATTCTTCATCACCGATAATAAGCTTTGGCGTAAAGACCGTCATGGAAAACACAAACTCGTCATACCGCCAGACCGCCGGCTTCAATTACTCAAAGATGCTCACGACTCTCTCGGCCACAAAGGTATATTCTCCGTCCGCGCCCGGCTACTCAATCGTTTCTGGTGGCTGCACCTCGACCACGACGTTAAGTGGTATGTCCAGTCTTGCCATCAGTGCCAAGTACGGCAAATGCGTTATCATCACATTCCGCCCACCGTCGACTACACCGGCCTCGCTATTTCATAAAGCGTATGTCGACACAATGTTTATGCCACGATCCGACGGCTATCGATACATCGTCCAAGCCTGTTGCTCCCTGTCCGCCTACCCTGAGTTCCGCATGTTACGCCGTGAGACCGGCTCCACCATCGGCACGTTCTTGTTCGAAGACATCTTATGCCGTTGGGGCACTCTCGAAGAAATCGTCACCGACAACGGCAAGCCATTCGTAGAGGCGCTCGACTATCTCGCCTCCCGCTACGGTATCCGGCACATCCGCATTTCGCCCTATAACTCACAAGCAAACGGACCTGTTGAGCGTCGCCACCTAGATGTCCGGGAGGCCATTATGAAAAGTTGTGACGGAGATGAAAAGAAATGGCACACCGTTACCCATTCCGTATTTTGGGCCGAACGGGTCACTACACACAAAGCCTCGGATACTCGTCCAACTACATCGCACACGGAGTAGAACCGCTTTTTCCATTTGATTTTGCCGAAGCTACGTATATGGTTCCGACGCAAGATACGATGTCTACAACCGATCTCATAGTCATCCGCGCCCGACAACTTCGTAAATGAGAAGCCGACCTCGATCGGGTCAAAGAAAAGCTTACCAAATCTCGGCTCGCGTCCGCCTGGCAATTCGAGTAGAAATACACCAACACGATCAAAGTTTTTGACTTCGAACCCGGTAACCTCGTTCTCGTCCGAAATTCACGTATCGAAATGTCTCTCGATCGTAAAGCAAAATTGCGGTACTTTGGACCCATGGTTGTCATTAGGAAAACAGAAGGCGGATCCTACATACTAGCTGAACTCGACGATGCGGTTTCTAGATCTCGATTTGCCGCTTTCCGAGTCGTACCCTACCACGCCCGCTCAAAAATATCGATACCGTTGGACGATTTCTTACAATACTCTGATGCCGACAATACCGATTCAAACGATCTTGATGATCCGACGCACCCACCCTCCATAGACTCCTCACCCGACAATGATTAAGCATTTCATTTATATTCTGTCCACGTTATACCCCCATTTTATTTAGTTCCTCTTAGTTTTCTAACGATATGACGAATGATGCGAATAGTCCTATGTCTTCGGGAGCCGATCGGCTTTCCTTAGCTGGGTGAACAAGCTGACACGTCTTTTATGTACACGATATATTTTTTTATATATACAACGGGCTCCTTATTTTTTTTTTCTATTTTACAGGCAGCCGGTCTCGTAATCCCGCTTCAACATCGCCAACCTTGAGGTCGACCGTTCAAGATCAATGCGGAGCCGCTGGAACTCTTGACCGAAGTGGACGAGGTGACGGTTGACGTTGGTGCCCAGGGCTCCCAGCTCCTCCGTAAGGACCGCTAGCTGTGCCGACACTTGCTCGTAATTCTCCGTCGTCAAGACGAACAGGTTTGCTGCCGAGGCCGCCCTAAGCCTTTTCGTCGGCCGCTCTTCCTCCAACTCCTCCTCGTCTTCGTCATCGTCCTCGACCGATTCCACATCCTCGACCTGCGGTTTGCTCGTTGAGGCCCGGGCAGGCCTACTGCAGATCGGCTTTGTCGAGAACGACAATGGCTTCCTCGTGCCGACCGCGACCTCTTTGCCCTTTCCGGTATCCACCTTGCGCCGACCCCCACCCGTCCGGTGTGTAGTGTTAGTACATCTTTTCTTCAGCCTCCGGCATCGCTCGCACACGTAGCCCGTGATGCCTCGACACGCCTCTTGAGCCTTGACGCAGTTGGTGCAGGCTTGTAGGGGAAACGGCCCGGTGAACTGTTACCAGGATCAGTGACTAAAAGAACAAATGAACTGACACAGGAACTCACCGTCGTACCAGCCAGGTCTCCGGTCTCTACGCCAGGCATATCTACGTCTTCTACATCGGCCGGTGTCTCTGGTGCCGGGTCGACAGGGCCTTCCTCTGGCTCAACTGCGACTTCGCCTTCCGGAATCGACTCAGTCCCTGGTTCACCCGCGACCGATGCATTTGCTTCAGCTCACCGTTCCTTGCTGAGCTGCCGCCGATATGCGGCTCCATCCCTTTCAACCCGGTCTGCTTCTTGAGTCCAGTGCTGCCCGTGCTGTTCTATTCTAAGCTGCTCCCGCCTTTCCTCTGCCACCTTTCGCCTTTTCTCCGCCTCCGCTCGTGCATTTGCCTCTGCCAACCATCTGGCCTCCTCTTCCCGCGTAGCCGCTTCTTCATCCGCCCGCCATCTAGCTTCTTCCTTTTCCTGCCTCTCTCGGTCCGCCGCTTCTTTCAGCCACTCTTCGACATCGTTAGCGTACGATTGGTGGTTGGCCCATAGCGGTGGCGTTACTGGCCTCGTACCACCAGCTCGGAGTTCCGCGACGATTCCATTATAAGCACGCTAGTGGGACGACATGAGCTATCTTAAGACACGTGTAATCAATTGGGAAACTCACCAGTGCTTTCTTGCAGCCGCTTAACCATTGCTGGGCCATCCCCTGGTTGCCATCTACAATCGTAACGAGATCATCACTGTGAAACACGGTGACCGCGTTAACGGCCTCTTCATAGTCCGCCCGGACATCGGGTTCGATGCTTTCGACGAAGGCGAGGAAATTGTCGTAGACTTGGGACATGGTGGGCATGTGATGGTGTAGAGGAAAGGTCGGATCAACAACGAGATTTTATTTATTTTTTTTACTTTGCCGTTGTTTGGCCACTCACGTGATTGGCCACATTCGCGACCCGCATTTGGAGACCCCATATTCTCAACCACGGATGGTCTCTATTAGAAGACCCAAGGAGATGTAGAGGGTCCTCGACCCACTGAGGCCGTAACATCAATATCTAGCGAATCCGCTTGAACCCGACGTCTCTAGCAATCTACGCTTGAACCCGACGCAACCCGACGCAACCCGATGCATACCGACTAGCACGGCCGCTCACGTACCTGGTTGGTCCATCTCCTAAACTCACGGAACTTCAAATATCAAAGATAGATCTCATCGGACTGGGATCCCGACATCGGACTTGCCTTATTCGCGCCTAGCGTCTCCCTTATGGAGATATAGTAAAGTATATTGCATCTTTTACGGTTTTTATATCTTCCACCCATTTTCCCTGTCATCGTCGCCTTGCAACGCTCTTTTTACTTCCCCATTTTTATTCTCCTTTGTTTCCTCTCATCGGCCGAGGACTCTCGTCCGAATCTAGGTACAGAAATTTGTAGTATAAAAACGGTGCCCAAGCGCCGTCTCAAAATAAGAAACCAGTTCCCCCGTTTCCTCTCTCTGAGAATCAGCCTCTCAGTAAAATCCATCGCACACACTACTCGTCGGTTTCCTCGACGCTCTCCCCGTCCTTCTACCGTCTTAATCTCTACGTTTCTCGTTACCCGACATCCGACCCGCCGTACCCGACACCGTCGGCTTCGTCGGCTTTGACCGGCCTCGATAGATTTCAGTAGTTTACTTGGCGGCTTCTTATCATCTATATCCTATCATCTTACTGAAGCTTGCTAGACTATTCCTAGTCACTTTCACGCTGACCCCCACAGGCTTAGGATTACTATTCCACAGCCACCCCGACCTTGCCTTTACAGCGGGTTGCGGGTACAGGTACTGCCGGGTACGGGTATGGGTTACCTTTTTTGGAGCCCTTTCAGCGTATCTTTCCCATGATATATGGGTCAGCCGAGATGGACAATTCCCACTCCAAGTGGGCTAGCTTATCTCGGCCGACCAATATCTTTCTCCAGGGCAGATGGCTTGGCCGAGGGTTCCATGTTCGGAGAAGCATGGGTTGGCCGAAGCAGAGGGATATATTGGCTGGCCATGGAACATGGATTGGCCGATGGGTCTGGGTATTTCGGCTAGCCATGAAAGGTGGATTGGCCGATGGGTCTGGGTATTTCGGCTGGCCATGGGAGGTGGATTGGCCGACCGGGCTGGGTATCTTGGCTGGCCATGGAACATGGATTGGCCAACTGCCCTGGGTATTTTGGCTGGCCATGGAACTTGGATTGGCCGACCGGGCTGGGTATCTTGGCTGGCCATGGAACATGGATTGGCCGACCAGTCTCGGTATTTCTAGTGAATGACACGGGTTTTTGAACCCGCACAAGTTAGGACCCGTGGGTAATGCGGGTACGGGTACGGGTTAAGATTCCCGTACCCGCCAGCTTCCAAACGAGCCCGGGATCATCCAAAACGGTTAAGAACTGAGAGAGATATGCTCAAAACAATGATTTGACCATATCTCAGTCAATTCTTGTCCGTTTTGGATGATTCCGGGCTTGTTTTGAAGCTAAAACCCGGCGGATTACGGGTACGGGTCGACGTGGGTGCGGGTATGGGTTGGCAGCGTGTATCCGCGATAAACCCATGTCATTCACTAGGTATTTCACTTGGCCATGGAACATGGGTTGGCCAAATGGTCTGGGTATTTTGGCTGGCCATGGGAGATGGATTGGCCAACAGGTCTGGGTATTTAGGCTATGGATTGGCTGATGGTCTGGGTATTTCGGCTGGACATGGAACATGGATTGGCTGACCTCTGTGCGTTTATTGGCTGGCCATGAGACATGGATTGGCTGACTGTACTGGGTGTAGCCATGGAACATGGGTTGGCGAAAGCTTTGGTTATATGACATGGCCATAGCACCTGGGTTGGCCAAAGCTCCAGCTACATTGGGATGGCCACAGCTCTAATTACATCAGCTGTCAACATGATATGCATTGGCCAACACTCAGAATACATTGGCTGGTCATGGCACATTGGTTGGCTGTTCCTAATGGGTCTCTGGCTGGTTGTGGGTCATGGATTGACCAGTGCCAGAGATATAATGGCCAGCCATGATACGGCTGACCTTGTGACATAGGGTTAGGGTTTACACCGATAAAATGCAATAAATTCCTTCTCAGACATTAACAGCTTAACATTACAACAAGTACTGCTACTGTGTCACAAATGCCTCTGAAAGGATAAGCAAGACACCAACGCTATTCAGTCTTGATCTCAAAGGAGGAGCTCTTCTCCTTCTTGATCAAGACTGACTGACAAAGAAAATACTAACAAAAATTTTGCGAACAAATAACCAAAAATGGATACTGAAATCAACTAAACTAACAATATTACCTAGTCTCAATGGCACTAAAGGGAGGCTTAAAAGTAATAGTGAGACTTACCTAGTCAACTTTCAATGATGCCACCAGGCCCACTACAAGTAGGTTGCCCGGCAAGGAAATCAGGGGGATTCACCCGCCCTTTCATTCCTGAAGACCTGTACAGTGACAAGCACTCATTTCTGAGGACCAGACACCAACAGTTGGCATGCAGAGATGCCACAATGTTCATTCAAGTTGAACAGATAACTTCAACAAAAGATACTGTCAGTAATGGGGTAATACAAATTAATCACTCATCTGGATGCAAACATACCAAAGAAGATACCTGACAGTGAAAAAGAAGAACATACCACAATAATCAAGTAGTCCTGTGAAGTGAACAGACGTCAGCAACAAAGCCTGAGGAAATCACCTACCAGTTAAGACTATGACACTACAGAATCTCTGGTTGTTGCCCGGTACAATAACCAAGGATCCTGTAGTGTCATCAAAAGTGGTAGTGGTGGTTGTGAGGTAAGGAGAAAATCTCAACCGTGTTTGATGGGCTTGTACTTATTTGTTCATGTGACTTAACGTGTTTGTTGATCACATGTCACAAAGTGTGATGTCACATTGGGCCGTCCAAACGTTACATCACATTTGTCACATGTCGCGTCTCAATAATCATGTGACATGCGAGTCATATTCCGAGGGCATCCTGCCCTCATCTCACTATATATAGTAGGTACAAAATAAAAAAAATAATGATACGACGAGGGCAGGGGAATCACCTTGCCCTCGTCTCACTATGTATAATAGGTACAAAAGAAAAATAATAATAACGATATGATGAGGGCAGGGTGATTCCCTGCAATCACCCTGCCCTCGTTATATCATTATTATTGTATTTTGTACCTATTATACATAGTGAGACGAGGGCAGGATTCCTGCCCTCGGAATATGATGATTATTACCACTCACGTGTCACATGATTAATGCAACGCGACAGGTCACATGATTGATGAGACGCGACATGTCACAAGTGTGATGTAACGTTTGGACGGCCCAACGTGACATCACACTTTGTGACATGTGATCAACAAACACGTTAAGTCACATGAACAAATAAGTACAAGACCATCAAACATGGTTATTTTCTTCTTACCTCACAACTACTACTACCACCTTTGGTGACACTACAGGATCCTTGGTTATTGTACCAGGCAATAACCAGAGATTCTGGAGTGTTATTGTCTTAACTGGTATGTGATTTCCTCTCTCATATTCATCACTTCACAGACTACTTTATTACTGTGGTATGTTCTTCGTTATGTTTCACAGGAGACAGATGAGGATTTTTGCCATCAAAGAATATTGTGATATCCACTTAAATATTGAAATTATTTGTGTTGTTATCATAAGTCTGAAAAGGTTGTAAACAATAAGGTTATCTAAAAGTAGTATTCACACTGAAGACTAGTGGGGTGTGGGCCATTGCTTTGCATGGCATGTTACTTGTCCCTCTTTTTAGCAAAAGAACAAATGTTAAGATTGAGCATATATAAACAGTACAGCATTATTACCATTACATGACAATAACTTAATATTTGAAAAGTCATCTATATCACCTTCATTAATACAAATTGATCTGGTTGATATACCATCATGAAACCATACCATACTGTTGATGAATATGCGGGCAGTAAAATGTGCATTACCATAGTACACAATTCCTCTCAATGTGAAAGCAGTGGATATGTCATCAATTGACAAGTTTATAACTTGACTAACTATTAAATTCTCAATAGAGTCAACTGTAAACATGATTAGAGGTGGAATTTTGTTAAATGCAATAAATTTAGTAATCTCTCCCAAACACAATTGACATTTGTGCCGTTGTCTATTAACTATGATTTGAGCAAGACATGCTGAGATTGTTCCAGAAAATGAATATGAACAATGAAAGATGGCATCACATCTATCATTTTCCCGAATGGTTATGTTTTCACAATTCATACATTTAAGACAAGTTGAAGTCATTGGTTCATTTGCTTTCATTATATAATGGGCCAAATCACTTATGGCAATGCCAACTTGACCATAAGGAAATATTTCGGGTTTATCTTGATGCAATAAATGTCTGATTGTATTTCTAACTGTTTCTAAATCTGTTGTGTGATTCTTGGATCGTTTGAATCCTAAGCTCAAAATCTTTAATATTTCATTGATGCTATTGAATCTTTTTTTCCAACTTGATGGATCTTCATTCCATATTGCTAGTAGTATTGTAAAGAGTGAATCGTAAGCACAGCTCCAATCTTGCGCATCCCATATAAACCCTTTTGGTTCATTTAATTCAATAGTACTTGTTTTTCGTCTTTTTTTCACAATGAAAGATGAACTTACAACTTGTTGTAATTTTCATTTTTTATTTTGCAATACATTGGCTGTGGAATTTTTATGAGTGACAGTGATTGGAACAGTTCCTTTTGCAGGAACAAAGTTGAGGTTTCTGTAATCTGCCTTTTGATTTTTGTTCATATGTTTAATTAATTGCCATGGAGAGGGCTGTGTTGTGTATTGATTTAGTTGCTCCGTGGCTTTCCATGCAATAGCATGATGAATGTTTTTTGGAATATATGACTTTCCTTTCCATTTTCTAAATTGATCAATGATAGAATTTCGCTGATCTCCCTTGACATGGTCTGGTAAGAGTCCTTGATATTTCAGTTTGGTAATCTCATCAAGCAGTTCTAATTCCCTGAATTCTTGCCTGAGATATCCAGAAGCACCACCTGTAATTACTTTAGGATCAAAGCCTTGCATGATGATAGTTCCTGCTGCAGATGCACTTCTTGATAAGCAAGTATAGTAGGATTGGTGGTTTCTACAACTACTGAGGTCGACCACATTGTTAGGACGAGTACGTCCTTGACATGCATAATCAGTCATTGCAAAATTAGGTAGTACCAACACTTGTTCTCTTGACAAAGATATCACATCATCATTGGGTAATGAGCACATGGTGGAAGTGACATGTTTTGTAATCGGCACAACATTTTCAGGAAGTCCTTTTATGTTAATTTTTTTTGGAGGATTCAATAATCTGACAAATAAAGTGTCCAGTACAGTTTGTTGTTCTGGACCTATTGCACTCTGCCAACCCACAACCATGCCCTCTGCTCCTTTGGTAATGCAGCACTCTGTTGCATCATTGTTTCTCAGCATCACTGGCATGCCTACACATAAGTCCAATCTTCCTGGTATATGCTCAGAGGATGATGCATGTGGTTGGCTCCAAAGTAGCTTTTGGAGTGAAGGTTCCAATATCTTTGTGTGTCGAATAGGATCCAAAATTGTTGACATGTGATGAGATTTTCTTTTGCTATTGGAACTAGTAGGATCATTCCATTTGTCTATGGAATAGAATGATGTTAATGGTCTTTTATTTTCAGCAGCAAAACGTTGAATACCAAGTTCATTGATTTTGTCTTTTTGTGCATTCAATGCAGTTACAACTGATACATTCCTGAATTTCTTTTGGGCTAATTTTGGATCATTTGGACCTTTTCCTGCGATGCGAGTATGAAGAAATGCAATATCTTCTTGAGTACATGCTTTGTATCTCATGTTTTCCAACGCCTGTCTCAGTTGGACATCTTCTTTTGACTGATTGGTTTGTCTTATATTTTTACGTAATATAACAACTGTTGTAATCTGATGCCAAAGAGCTTTGCCTATAGCAGCTTCCTGATTTGCTATAGTTTGACTGGAATTGATTTGGACACCAATGGTTCCAGAGTACAAAGGAGCACCACTCATAGCTGGTGGAGGTTGGCCAAAATCTCCTGCAAATATCATATTAATGCCACCAAAGGGTTCATCATAAACACCACGTGCTTTTGCACACTGAGCACTGATTTTGTACATATCTCTGCAAGATAACATTGACACCTCATCAATGAAAATGTAATCCACACCATCAAGATTGGCACAGACTTGTGCAAGGGAACGAGATGAACCCCCATGATTAATTCCCAGAATTGAGTGATATGTAGATCCATTGACAAGGGCAGCAGCACCACCAGTTGGTGCAAGAACCACAAACCAATGATTTTCGTTGTGTTTACCAAAGAAACTAGTCAATGCTTTGATGACTTGTGATTTCCCTGTGCCTGCCATCCCACCAAGATACATGTGTAGCTTATCAGAACTGTTAATCAAGGTAGAGTGATTGGCAATGATATGAAATGCTCTCTTTTGGTCAGTGTTCAACTTGTAATCCTTGATAGTTACATCAATAAGATGACGATCAGCTCTGTTTGCAGGAATAAACAAATGGTTGATGTATGCTGCATCCACTATCTTGACATCATTATATTGAAAATTTCCCAATTTATTTATGGTTGCTGTGTTTGTTGGTAAATTTTTATTTCTGTCATCGATGATTTCCTTTTTCTTTGCAAGGACTGCAGTTCTCCACAATTTTGCTGATTGTACTACAGGTGGTTCTATAGGTATCAATGGTCCTATATCTGGGGTACCATCAATACAATCATCGAGCCACCCTGACCTTTTCAAAGTTCTTTCAGCTATCAGCATTTGATCTTTCCTTTTTTGTACTTTTTGACCAAGTTTCAGGAGTATTTCTGTGTCATTATTGTCTTCATCAATATTGTTGTTGAAGTCGTCACCATTAAATGCAAAGGGATATTATGTAGTAAATATTTCCAAGTGACTCAAAGTGCCATAAGGTAGCAGAAGTTGTTAAAAAAGATGAAAAAAACCTCAGAAAAAAGTTCAAGAGGTTTCAAAAAAGGTCAAGAGCCTCCAAGGTGCAAAAAAAGGGCTTGTAATTTTCCTGATGTAAGCTGCTGATAAGCACTGGAAAAGGGATAACCAAAAAGCTGAGATGACTTGGGGCCCCTTACAGTGGGCTCCAAAATGATACACTTGTGGTCCTTGTGGGGACCGACTCATTGAGGAACCAGAGAAATAGATTGTAGAAGCAAGGCACACATATGGCAGATGAAGATGAGCTGACTTCTTCTATAAGGTCCCCCCATCTAGGCAAATGCAGGGATAAGGGTAATCCCTGATCTGCAGGTATCCGTACTCTTAAGAGTACGAGTACGGATACAGATTCTCATATTCGTGGGCTTCAAAATGAGCCTAAGATCATCTGAAACGGTCAAGAATTGACTGAGATAGAGATTAAACATTGATTGGACTCTATCTCAGTCAATTCTTGACCATTTTGGGTGATCTCAGGCTCATTTTGATCAGGAATCCGTGGGTAAAATCCGCGGATATTGTATCCATATCTGTGGGGAGTATGAGTACAGATACAGACAGATGTATCTTGGGATTACCCCTGCATTTGCCTACCCCCATCAGGCCAGGGTGCAATGGGTGCTGCACACCTTTTCACCCTTTTCGACTTTTTCCCACCTTTTCAAACTTGGATTACTTTGACTCCTTTAGCACTTTGCTTACTTGTTGGTCCTTTACAATTAATCACTTTACTTGTCTTACCACTTTTGACCTTATGACCTTGGATCACTTTTGACCTTTGATGCTTTTTCTTCTTTTTTTCTACTTTTCCCATCTTTTTCAAAAGTGAATTACTTTGAAAAAGGATACCTCTTGTCCCAAGACAAAGAGCTTTTTTAAGCCAGGTCCATTTCTTGAAAAAGTTGTTTTGTCTTTGGAAAAGAAGAATCTCTTGAAAGCTTTTCCATATCTTTTGTGGTTTGTTAGCCTTTTTTTACAGGTTATTTAAATACTTCTGAATGAATACTTTCAGTTTCAAAATAAATTGTGTACAGTATAAATTTGAATCTTCAATAATTTCAGTAAATGTCCTGTTATTGAAGAAGTACTGTAAAATTGTCAATCAACACCGGTAATGTGTCATGATTGTTGAATACTGGTGCAACAATATGATAACAATATGTAGTATACCCTCCCAATAAATTCAACATACTTCAGTATGGTACTGTGCACCCTGTGTGGCCAGCCTGTCTGCAAGGTGGAATTTGGGTGCTGGGGCCTTGCACCGGCCTTCAGCCATACGTGGGCCTCCTCAGCGTCTGGGTGTCTCGATGCGTCCGCATTGAACCGGACAACTTCCACCTCGCGAGAGAGCCGTGCACGTCAATTGACGTGGCCGGCATCTTCGCGAGGTGGGATTGGGGTGCCCTGCCCTGCCCTGCGTTTACTGCATCTGACCTCGCGAGAGACCCGCGCACGTCAGTTGACGTGGCCGGTGTCTTCGCGAGGTGCCCTGCAGTCAATCCATCTGACCTGGCAAGAGACCGGCGCACGTCAGTTGATGTGGCCAGCGTCTTCGCAAGGTGGCGAAACGCGCACGTACGACGCGTGCGTTTCGCCTCGGTTGCGTCCGCGGTGCCGGCACACCTCAACGTGAGGTGGGTGCCGTGGTGCCGTGGCCTGTCCTGGCGAAACACACGTGTTGAATGTGTGTTCCGGTGGTGGTAATGGTGGTGGTGGCGCGGTGGCGCGTTCTTCAGTGAGAAGAATAAAATCAATGGAAAAAATTAATGGAAAACATACCATGAAGCAGCGGGGGTGGATGCACCACCCCCTGCCACTCGTTCCATCTCATTGATTCGCCCACTCCATTCGTTTGCGTGTGCACGCGTCTTGGTTTGCCATGGGGCTTGTTAACTTGTTGGCGCATCCGACATGGCATTGATTGTTGCCGTCGTGGTTGTGGCCATCGTGGTGGCAATCGTTGTTGTCGTTGTCGTTATCGTTGTCGTTGTCGTTGTCGTGGTGGTGGTGGTGGTGGCCATAGACCTGCAATTTGCTTGTTAGTGTCGAATAAAATAAAATAAAATAAAAAAGTACACGGGCGTAAGAGTACCGCATGTACCGGGGCCGCACCACTCTTGGTCTTGCTTGCCATCATCATCGTTTGCATTGGCGTCGTCCTATAAAGGTCAGTACCCTCAGTCACGAAAATGCTAAGTCAAACTTACCGAAAATGGCAAACGTGACGATGTTTGGCGCTCCATTTTGCCAAACTTCACCAAATGGTCCGTGCGCGACCTCAAAACATATATAAGTCATGCATGCATTTACTTGAGCGGGGTGTATCATTCACTTCAATTTCATTAATACTGAGTTACTTGATATGTCATGAGTTGTTAGTAAATATAGTTGTAGTAAAGTTACTATATAATCAATTAATTATATTTTTAATCTATTAATTATTAATAATTGATATTGTTCTTTGAATCTTGACAATTTGTTGCGCGAAAAAGGCTGCCTTTTACAAGGAGCAAAAGGTCCCAAGCACCTTTTCCAAGAAAGTGACCCGGCTTAGAAAAGGTCAAACTCTTGGAAAAAGAGGTCAAAAGGAGGAAAAAAAGGAAGGGAAAAGAATCAAAAGCTCTTCTTTTCTTTTCCTTTTCCCTTCCTTTTTTTTCTCCTTTGACCTCTTTTTCCAAGAGTTTGACCTTTTCTAAGCCAGGTCACTTTCTTGGAAAAGGTGCTACCTCTTGGAAAAGATGGACCTCTTGGGACCTTTTGCACCTTTTGCACCTTGTACATCAGGAAATTGAAAACCATATGAGAAAGTCTTATAAGACCTGATCAGATAAATCATAAGTAACATCCAGTGCCACAATGATAACAGCAAGGTCAACCCAGATAATTTATGGTTACCTAGATGAAAATATATCACATCAAGCATATTGATATAAATGTAACATTGGTCACCAACAATGTCTTTCCCCCCAATCCAAGATAATTCATGGCTGCGAAGATCAATAACATCAGATATATCAGAAATGCAGCCCTAGTGTCATGACCACCTTAATGCTACAAGTGTTGAACCTGTATCATCTTGACTTCCCAGCTGAAACAATCTCAGCATGATATACAACGGTTCAGCAGTAGCCATGAATCTATGTGTGCCGCAACAATACTCAATCTGTCAATCATGACATGAAAGCAGCAGCTATATCATAATTTCAATACAAGGCTCAAAGATCAGCAGATGATGGCCGTTGATAAGATTATAGCAGGGTGATCCTCAAAGATGACATTTGTCATATTTGTCATAATGAGTGCCGGCGCAGCAGTGTAGCCATAAATCTGTGGATGCTGCAAGGGTGCTGATTCTGTCAACCATGACACACAAGCAGCAGCTTCATCACAATTTCCAAACTAGGCTCAAAGATCAGCAAGCGACAAGCATTGATAAGATGATAGCAGATGGTCTTAGTGATGGATTTTGTTAGACGCATCATAATTGTCATGGTTGTCGCCGGTGTAACAGTCTGATAATGCCAAGCAAAATGGAAGCGGGACCGAGGAAATATAATATATTAACGAGAAAGCGAATGACACGTAGAGCTAATATGCCTGGGGTTCACCAGCTTCATACGCCGAAGCCAGGTTTTCCTTGTAAGCGCGCCTCTTCTCCTTGATGTGACACAAAGCACTACCCTCAACTGGTACTCTAGCTTCCGAGAATGAATGTGGGAAGATTTTGCTACATAAAGATTAACAGTGAGAAGCATCATTTACAAACGGTGAATGACTTACCGGTTCCACCAGGTGAGGAGTTCCTCGACTTCTTCCTTCTCCTCGACATCCTCAAGGAGATCTAAGAGACTGTTGTAGAACGTCTCGGAATCCGTGACCGTATCGGTGCGAGAGAAAGTGCTTGTGGAACTTAGAGCAAAGCGGACCTGAATAATTATGAGAAGTAATCGTTTCTAACATCTGACAGCAGTACGAACCTGAGTAGCGATGTAAACCAAGGATGCTTTTGTCACACACGTCATACCATGAATTCGGGCATTTCCCGACCGCGTCGCTTTCGGTTCCTCGTCATCGACCGAGCTCGGCGACGTGAAGACGTGTTTGAATCCCTATGTATCTTCAAATAGGACGAAGGGGTTTCATGAGATATTACGAACCGTGACTAAAAGCTGACTTCTCATTAAACCGTTCCAAGGGTCCTCTGGATCATAGGCGAGGTCTGCGTAAAGGAAGATGGGCCACTGATCACCACGGACGTGCATCTCGCCGCTACGAAGCTTCTCTTTAATACTGTACAAGATGTAGGGATTTCTTTTAATTTATAATAAAAGGAAGGAAAACATGACATACTGGGGCAAAGACCAATCTACTCCTGCAGGACAAAGGAGCGCACCGGTCTTCTCATGATGAAATCCATGTGTTGTCTTTATCTTATGACTGAGAGGAGGTTCAAGAGTCGGCCCGGGAAGCGTAATCCAGTCAATGATGGCGGACTTCATGCCTTTTGTGTCATTGGCACGGGCCCTGCTGACGCCTTTTCCTAGCTGAATGAAGAGATGTACAAGGAAGAAGTAAAAATACATTGAACGACTCACTAGGCCAGACAAGAGCTCGATCTCTTCTTCGAAGGATTCCAGAAGTCGTTTCTCAAGATCAGGACACACCCTGAGCAGATCCTCGAACACTCGATGTTCGCGACGTTCCCTGCAGAAGCCCCAAAATTGCACCATGGGGTTACAACGTGATAATAATATGTGCTTACTTCTGCGTTAAAGACTCGATGTCCACAGGCTCCGATTCACCCATGCGAGTCAAGCCGTTTGTAATAAGAACATTCACGTTGCAGAAAGTGTGGACGACTCGACCGAAATGGCGTCCGTGGTGCACAAGGGGGTCGGTAATGGTCCTACTCATTGAAGTTAGCAATTTGAGGAGTACCTGAAGAGAAGGGGAATCACGGTCGTTTCCTAGAGCCAAGCTGCAATGCATCGTCGCGCGTCCGTCGACCAGTGGATAGTGCAGGGTCGGACTGTGCGGGTTCAGACATTGGACGTTAAGGTCAAGACGATAAAGGAGAATGGTTTGTCTGGTATGATTTTATATGAAGACTGGTGGCGGAGATAGACTGGGTATGAATTGTGTATGCATACGGCTTGTAAATGGGTATCATCTGCAATAACTGTCGATTGACCGGTCCCCAAATAGATCATAATTAGGATACCGGCCAGTAGAAGTAGAACGAACCGACCGTTTTTGTTAGCCGGCATATTATAATGGGCTGCGGTTGCAGAACTAGCGCGAGAAAATGACACAACATTTTGACCGGGCTGGCAACGTGATTAATAACTGAGTTTATAATCAATTTCTGCGGCCAAACCAGATATTCGAAAAAAACTACATCACTGTCAATCATGTCCACTTGTCAGCGAAAAGGTAGCCAATCAAGGAAGCACCCCCAGGCCATTGATGAGGTCGAAGTCATTATCCGGTATGAAAAAATAATCCAACTAACTTGACTCTGAAGCTAAGTTAAAACATCTAGAAGTACTAGGGGCAAACGGACGTACCGTTTATTGGAGGAGGAAGACCTGGAGGACGAGAATGATTCGCTAGATTCTGACAACATCGGCAAGCAAATGTTTTCTCACCTTTAGTGTGTCTCATACCACAGTACAGATCGTGACGCCATGATCCGGTTGCGAGACCATCTTTTGAGGGCAGAAGAAGAACTGTTGACCGCACGCTGCAGCATTTCCGAGTTGACATTGAAGAACATGCAATACGCGGCCGAACTGAAGAGGGAACGTTACATCAACGAGATTGCTCAGCAGTATATTCCAGAGGATATGCTTGCCGAATATTATGCGGAGTACCCGAAAAATCAGCCTACATGGACGTCGTCATCACCTGCGCCTCGTAAGTTGTAGAATTCATTGTTCAACATTGCTTGATTTTGCATCTAGGTGGTGATGACTAACAATCGAGTTGGTATATAGTTACATAATGCATTCATTATCCTAACGCCATGTAAACGCCTGCACGTAAATGTCTGCACTGATATCATCTTGATTCCACCTGACGGGTTCGAAGTATGTCTACGACTTCTGGTAAAGGCACTCGTTAAACTTGTCCTAGTCGTGATGAGCAACCAACCTTTATTTGTCATCTGCTCAGATCCATCAAGACCCGATTTCAGAACCACCCATCTTTGCCGAAGCGCTTGTATACTCCACAAATGTTGGAACAACTTTGCTATTTCACCCCAGACAATATTGTTATTATTTGAGACCATCTCGTGAATTCTGTCAAGGGTCTGAGTCAGAACTAATACATCAATAGGCAGGATGCGTATACCCATTTAAAAGGGTGTATGTATCCTGTTGACTCCACTTAGGTTTTTGGCCCTGACGCTGCATTGTTGTTCGTAGTTCCGTCCTAAAAATGTACCCTAAAATCAGAATGGAAGTTGAACAGGGGTAGTTCCACAACCATTTGGTGCTGCATTGCTGTCTGCTACGCTTGTATCCCATGCGTTCACTGACATCACCCCAAGGTATAGTGAACTTAGAGTCCTGGTTGGCGCTAATCTCCAACACGATTTTAGTCAGGTCTTCTTCTTCTACCTTTGTCCACCGGCCTGGCAATGTTCTAATGCATGTCTGATAGATTACGACTGCAGTCACTTACCACTTATTCGCGTGGCGCAATGTTTGAGATGATTCCTGTAGTGGTCTCGGCAGTCTGTCTCGGACCTGCCAACCATGGTGCTGACAACGGTCCATTCTTCGCCGTGTTGCGTAACATATCTGCAATAGTGGTCAGTATATTCTAGGATACGTTGGTATCAAAGGATCTTGCCGGATCAAATCGTTATCCTCAGATTTAGTCCATGAACCCTGCTTACCCCAAGGTTGATACGCTCTGTGAACATGATGATAAACAGCGCCTAACGGACGCAAAGGGAGGGCAGAGGCTACACATCCAGTAAATAACGCCCCAAGGATTAAATAGCTCGTTGTCAACGTACCTATCTTAGACCAAAACATATTATTACGTGTCGTTTTAGATGTGGTGAAGATCAGTTCTGCCAACTGTTCGGAGTTGATGTTGTTCAGCTGTGATATGAACTAATCAATGTGACAAGACATCGAAGGTGGTCGAACCCGGGCCACCTCCTGGTATGAAGTGATCGCTTCACGCATCAAGCTATCCTCTTCCACCGAGAACTTCCCTTGTTTGTACACCAAACCCTCATTTTGTGCCAAATCTGCCAACTGTCGAGTAGATAACCATTTTGTCGCCAACATTTCTGCATTTTCTGGAGTATTCTGCTTTCCGATGGCCAAAGTAGAATCCAGCGCCGATTGCTCATGACTTCCGATCGTCTCAGACCCAGAATCTAGCATAGCAGATTAGGAATACAGCAGACAGCTAACTTGTGCCCTTACCATTGCCCAGAGTATTCACAACTTCACTGTCCATCGTATCTCTAATTTCTGCAGCAGCGGTAACGACTGCGTTAATGAACACGGCCGACTCGGATTCAGCACTGGAGTCGGATAATCGATTGGCCAGAGCCCCTTGGCCTTCCCGGGCCAATCTTGACCCCTTTGCCGGCCGCTGAATCGATCAAGTAACCGAGTCAAGGTGGGAGCAAATAACGCCGAGCCAACGGCTCACCTGCTCCATGTCTTCTTCTCGACGATGTTTCCCCAGGGATGACATTTCCGAGTGCATAGCGAACTTGAAAGCGAACTTTGAAGGATTTGTGAGTAGCAATTTCATCAGTACTGACACTCACTTCTTTTTTTGCAAAATGTATTTGAGAACACCTGACAACCTTCGCATACACTTCAAAAGACCAAGGCTATCTACTACAGTATTATCGACTTCGGAAGAAAAGAGACAAATGTGGCTGTGACCCTTGTTGGCCAGCTTTATGGAGCCCGTCTTGAGGCAGTTTAAAACTGTCAGCCCGAACCGGGAACAATGGATACTCCTATCATGATGCCTATGGATACTCCTATGTCCTCCGAGTCAAAGGAATCCAACACGAACATGAATCCTCACCAGGAGTTCATGGATTTCTCTATCGTAACGCACTATCCACCATAATCCTCTGAGACTCGGAATATAACATTCCCGCCCTAGTATCTAGTCAATTCCCACTATACTACACGATCCATGGAGTTTTGGCAATCCGTTGTCGAGTACAATGAAATGTTGGGCAAGTTACTTGAAGCTGAGGATGTGTTTTTGCGGCAGAGGTATGCTGTGATCAAGAAGGAATGCCAGCTCATCAACAAGGAGTTGGAGTATCTTACCGAGGGCAAGATACAGCAACATCATAACATATCCCTGGCTTGTGCCAGGATGCAGCGCTGGGATTCAACAACATCTCCCCTTTTCCCACCCCATCTCGCTCCCATAATGCAGCTGGGGCCCGCAGAAAGGTTACACTTACTCAAACGGAGCCAAGCCGACCAGGCTCGCGACACCGAAGAAAGAGCGAGGCATAAGGGTCAAACTGGGTCAGAGAACATGGAAAATGCGGGCAATTTTCCGGAAGTCAGGTTGTAGGAGTCTGCGAGCCTATCTTTTTACTTTTTTAATGTATCACAATAACACACTATTTATTATAAAGGTTACCGGGATTCTAATCAAGCACTTAAGTTTTTGTGCAAGCATAAGTGTACACGGTCGTAAGATGGCAACAGACATGGACAATTTAAATAGTGCATGATTTGCGAGTAATAGTATGTATCCTATTAAAGCTTCAAGCTGCAAACAGCCAACTGTTGGCGAGGCACTTTGCAAAAAGGACTCTGACGACCAGAAGTCGTATTCAAGTCGAGGCCGCAAAGTGTGAGAATCCATTCACATTCTTTGGCCTGCAAAATGGCGGCTACTTTCCCTACATCATCACCAGCAATAATGACCACTATTTCACCAACCCCATCAGGGTGAACGGGAACGAGCAAACGCAGTGGGACTAACATGGTGCGGGGAACCCTGCTCAACAATTTGACATTGATTGCTGGAGGGTCGCCTGTGACCGGAGTGCCCAGCGTATATGCAACCTTGTTCTCGTGGGTGCCATTTTCCCAGCTACAATCCGGCGTTCTGGATCCAACGATGCGCACTTTAATAGACTTTCCACGTAAGTGTTCTGTCGCAAGCCAATGTTCCGCAGGACCTGCGTGAGTAAGCCTGCGTCAAAAACAGGGGGGACAGGAAACGGGAAGCCTTATACTAGATAATAGGGCCTGGGGAGGTGTTTCATCACGGTATTCTGGTGCATCAAGCCCTTGTTGTGCGTCTCGTAAATGCAGATCTTGACCGGAAGCCGTGTTCCTGGGCGTCAACTCTGGAATGAATGCCGACATCTCATTTAGACATAGAGGCGGCCGTGGGGTTCGAGAGGAAGGATCCCAAGCCGGTGTCTGAGAATTAGACGAATCCTGCGCAGGCGTTGACAGGATAATCGAATCGGAAACAGCTGGCGACAGCAATTTCAAGTTGCTCGCGAGGATCTCTGGCTGGTGGGAAAGTGGCAGCCGAGTACTGCGTAATTCGGAGGTGCTCAGAATCAGGACAGTTACGGTTGGACAAATAAGAAAAATTTACTATTTATCAGCCAGAAAGTCTCCCCTGATTTGTGCAATCTTGCCAGTAGCTTCTAGATAGACACTGTACGTCTCGAGGTATGCATGACGGTCTTGAATTATCCCATAGTACCCTCTATAGCGGTGTGCTTTCACGACGAGAACATGTCTGCCGGCCATTGGATCTCTGCCCTGCACAAGACCCCGAGCCACTTCAAATTCACACCCCTTAGATTGTTCTCTGACATAGGCCTCTGGCAATGAGATCCGACAATCTGCTTGAGCAAAGTCCACGTTGAGGGTATGTACCTGGAAGTCATACAGACTCGGAGGAGAGGGATCCTGCAGTAAAACAGTATAAGCTGCCATGGCGGGGTAAATGACATCACAAACCTCCGAATAGCTTGACCATGAATGATCAGAGAGGACTTTCAGCATGCTATCACAAATCCCCAGTACATAACCGCGGCTTCCTGCCCAAAAGCCATCCCGCACCTCCACATAATCTCCAACTTTGAAGCTTTTGCTAACCTGACACGCTAGCAAGTCAAGCAAAGGCTCGTCTTCGAAGGTAATTCTGGCATCAGGCTCCTTCCGTAGTTGGACTTGCACAGTATTTTCATGCTTGTCAACTATGGTACCGAGGAAACCCTTCTGCTCCCCACTGATGACCCTGACGCGATCGTTAATGCATAGAGTAGCAGCAGCATAGTCAGTATTCCATCTATGCTTGAGTGCTTTGTCAAATCCCAGACTCTCGCTAAAGAGTCTGAGTTCTTCATAAGTTGGATGTACATTTTTTGTGGTCAAATCATTAAGGGCGAGCACTCGTTCCAATAGACCATGCTTGAAAACTTTGCCTTGGAATTTGAAACGATCAATCCGTTGCTGAACGGTGTCCGGGCCAAAAACCGTGCGAGCCCGGTCGGGATCGAAGAGTGACTGGTCAGAACAAGTGTAGCGCGTGCGCTTGGTATCAGAATAAGAGAGGCGGGGTATCACCCACAATCTCACCCTCAAGGTAAACGAGTCCATGTCAGTGACAAAACCGAGGTCCTTTTTATACGTGCCTTTCTTAATGCGCACCCAATGACCAAATGCAACCACGTCCGTGTTTCGCATTTCCAGGAGTTGTACACGCTCAGAAATCGGCACAAGCATGATTTCCTCGTTCAGAAAGACAGTGTGCACATTTCGAAAGGCGCACTGGATGTCTACCCTAGCAGGGGCTTCTACGTATATCGTTCCAGGGATGGAGGGTTGTGAGAAAGCAGAAACAATCTTGAAGTTCTGGACGCGTCGACTTTGTCGAAGTACAAGTTCAAGACAGTCCGATTCAAAGCCGTGCTGAAGATGTTGGATCAACCAATAGCATCGCAAGAGAGGATTCGCTTACCTTCACCCTGACACGCCAAAGGCTCACGTCCCCGGGCATCAGTTTACGGAAAGTCGGCGGTTCATTGCTTGAACAATCACTCGGGTGGATGGTTAATCGTGGTAGATGCCGCTCCTGGTTTATCATGATGTGTGCCTGAGTTGACAGTTCAACGTGTTCCTCATGAGCAAGTTGCCAGTGATTGTCCCGGGGGTGACGATGACTCCTTGTGTACGGAAAGTCGTGATCGAGTGGTAAAGTCACGCTTTGATCATCTGAGTCGTCCCCCGAGACGAAATCTGTATGAACAGGTGCGTGATTCGGACTTGAAGGGAAGGGGAGATACAGCAACAACTTACCATGAAGGCTTCCATCGTTATGCTCATCCGAGTTGTCGCTGCGAACATCGGCTTCCAAGTCCAGGAAAGTGGATACCTATTGCCACCATAGAACTTGGGGAATATAATAATAACACATTCTCAACTCTTACCGTCAGTCGTCGTTTCTTCAAGTTTAACATGATGCCACACTTGATGCCACATGCGAATATCAAACTTTATGATCAGGAAGAATCCGAGTCCAATACAACAACGTCAACATGTACAATCAAGTGTTAAAAGAGATCGTGACAGTAATTTCTTGTTAAGCATAAATATATAAATTCATGGGATGAAAACCGGCAAAAAAATCACCTTGATTTAGTCCAGGATGATACCCAAATGGTCAGCAATTTGTTGTCTTCGGGCAGCTACTGTGGGAGCAGGGTGCTGGGGTAGCAACGGGAGGTTAAGATGGGTTGCGGCCGCGATGCAGTTCACAGCTGGGGACGAGTCATTATCTCCTGTATTTTCTAAATAGATTACATACACGTGAAGCCAATTAATTCCTCACGAGTCTTCGGCGCTGGTGGTTGGAGTAGTCCATGTAGGCCACGCAGTGGGGCACTCCGACCCGCACTGGAATTGGCAAGTCGCATGGGCAGGCTATGGCATTTGTGAGATATGCGAACATTACAAGAAACTGAATTTACGTTTGGTCAATCCTGTCGACTGTGGCCTTGACACCGTCAACTTTGGTCTTGATAGCGTCAACTTTCTTGCTTAGTTGTTTGATAAGGTCTGATAACTCCTGAATGTTGTCCCCAGGAGGTGGGATGTTCGGAATGCGCTCAACTTCCGTAATTACATCTCAGAGACCATTAGCCAGTCGGAGGAAATCGGGTTGCAAAACGTCAGCCATCGTCAAGGTGTTACAAAAAAAAAAAAAACAGGGCAAGGGGTAAGTGAATTCACTCTCCGCTCGAAATGCCAGCAAGCATGAATTCGACGGGACTCAACAACGACACGATATTTTGAAAAGAAAACAAAGATGCCAGGCTATTGGCTGGACATGAATAATATTGTAAAGCAAGAATGGGAATAATGGTATAAGAATTGGAGTGAGCATCAAAACAGATGTTTGACGGTGATCGCTTCTTAAAGTTAAATTACATAACGAACGACCCTAAGGGGACAATGTATATAAGTCGCCGAGTTCTGCCCTCACAACTTCCGCTTCCCCGATCAGTAGCCCCCCATCATGAACGCCATAGCTAAAAAATTCCATGCTTAATAAGCAGTGTCGCTTCTCTCCATTCAAACTGCCCTAGACAGTCACTGTATATAAGTCACCGAATTCCGCCATCGCATCCGCGATCTTTGCCCTTCCGTAATAGTTAATAAAATAATGAATAAATAATCAATGTTGGAAAAGATATAAATTGCGGAGCGATGATTTAGACTGACATTTGCTGGAGGATGGCTGACGACTTAGATAACTGTGGTGAAGGTTTGTTCTTCCACATTCCGAGTCTACGAGACCGACCGACAATTTATTGCAGAGTCCATCCCAAATTTCCCATTCATTTTCCCGCCCTTATCCTATAGTTTACCGCCCTGTATCGCATCACTTCATGGTAAGTTGTGTTATCTAAATTCAAGTGATGACTTGATATTTCATTGCGGCAGACCCGACACCCGACACCTCGCCTTTGGTCCCAGCAGGCGAAACCAGGGACTCGATCTTCAAAAGACTCGACCTGTCCTTGCTTATACCCAGTCCTCCGCCATTCTCTCAGTTAACGCCAAATGCCATAAGCTGCGAATACCTACTGGAATGGCATAAAATTCTTAGCTCTGCTCGAAGCCACTACAATATCGGGGTACCGCTGAGGCCATTGTGGTGCAGCCACAAACGTCTTTTCGGAAGACAAGAAATTTGGGCCGTTGCAATTCTCATGTGTAACATCTATGGGCAATTTTGGCAACCGGAACTCTGTACGTTCCGTAGTAATTGTTGTGCCATTGCTCATCAACCACAACAGCAGGCATTTTGGCTTCAACGGGCGAATATTTTGCATTCGGGACATTGGAAGACCCCCACCCCTCCTTTCTGGACTTTGTAAGTGCGCTATTATTACTTTTGCCATACATTCTCATTATCTTTCTAGGTTATCCAAGACCATGAACTTATGGTAGAACAACTCAAACAAAACGTCCTCGCGACGATTATCCCTCGAGTTCACAGCGGGCGGTACGGACCGGTCAGGAAATTGTTGGAATACGTGAAGTAGTGTTGGGGAAGTTCGGTCTCAGACCGACCCAAACCCGGTTTAGACCGAACCGAAACCGCTGGTTTCGGTTTCGGTTTGGGAAATTTCGGCTGAGACCGAACGGTTTGGTCTCCGGTTTGGAGATTTGGCCGCGGGCCGAAACGGTTTCAAACTGAGTTTGAACCGCAAACCGATATTCGCAAGTCGGCCACTTGGCTGACTTCCAAAGTCACCAAGACACTTCTGCAACCACCAAGAACGCCCACAACGTACGCCAAACGAGGACGACGGAGCACCCGAGGTGGACCAAACGTGGCAGGGTACTCCCTGCCGCCCACCTATGCTCTGTTTATTTTTTTATTTTTTTTATTCGACACTAACAGTAGCAAGTTACAGTCAACGGCCACCACGGCCATCACCACCACTACCACCACGGCCACCACCACCACCACTACGACGACGACGACGATTGCCACCACGACGGCCGCAACCACCAGGACCGCTACAACCACCAGGACCGCCACATCGGACGCCAACAACAACGTGTCCAAGACGCGCGTGCACGCAAACGAACGTGAACAGGGTGGAGTGGGAGTCAGAGAGGTGGAACGAGCGGCGGGGGGTGGTGCATCCACCCCCGCTCCTTCGTGGTATGTTATTTTTATTCTTTCTTTTATTGATTTTATTTGTATATAACGGAACGCGGCACAACACCACCACCACCATGCAACACCACCACCACCACCACCACCATGCAACACCAATGCGGCAAACGCGGGGTCAACCCGCCCGCCGCGCGTGTACAACACGCATGACGCGTCGGGACACCCACGCGGAGAGGCCCGTACGCCACCACCACGCGCTCGCCGAAAACAACCAACGCAGGACCAACGCGGGGCCAGCACGCCTGTCGTCGTGTGCACAACGCGTCTGACGCGTCGGGGCATCACCACCACCACCACCACACCCAATCGACAACAGCCGAGGCGGAACACACGCGTTCGACGCGTGTGTTTCGCTAGGACAGGGCCGTGCAGCCCACCAACCCCCAATCCCACCTCGTAATGAGGCTAGCCACGTCGATTGACGTGTGCAGCGCTCTTGCGAGGTCAGATGGGAGGGAGGGCCCCCAGCCCATGCGGTTCGCGGTTCAGACCGCGTCTGGACCGAAACCAAACCGACGTAAACGGTTTACGTCGGTTTCGGTTTCGGTTTGGGATTTTTTGGTAGGAACCGAACCGTTCAGTTTCGGTTTGGGGCAAAAAGGCGAAAACCGGACCGAACCGAACTTCCCCATCACTAACGTGAAGTCCAATCAGATCTGGAACCTCCCGGCTTGGGAGGTAAGTTTTTTTAATTACTCATGGAACAATTTTTTCTCAACTGTGTACGGTGCAGCATGGCGTCAATATCCTCTTCGGGGGATTGATTATGGCCGATTTAATGAGGGATGTATTTCTTGGCTCACACTCCTCCATTGCACGCCACTGGGAATACGGTTTCCTTGAGCGGCGACCCTATATTTCCAAGGATACTTTGGAAACAGCAGCGCAACTTGTAAGGAAATGTTATTTTGCCCCACCTTCACTGAAATGTATTTTAAATTACAGTGCGTATATGTCGTTTGTCATGTAGTTTACCAGCAAGAATTCACATGCTCTAATTATCAAGGTGTTGCGAAGGACGTCCGCGATATCATTAACGACATGTACAATGATCCCACGCAATTCGAGAGGTACCTGTTATTGGAGGCCGCCTGGGATCAGTGGCTTTAATTAGTTTCTCATTTACTGGGTTTAAATTTTCACCGCGTGGTTTTTTGATTACCACATCGTAATTGCAATCCAACCCATCTCTAAACTTCTCCACAAAATTTCCTGTCGTCCATATGTTGATTTAATCCATCAATTATCGTAGAGCCTGCTGACTGTACTCTTCGACCCATGGATCGTGGCTCTGCATTCGGTCAAACCTGCTCTTGCAGCAGAACTTTTTCCCACTTGGGAGCTTTTAGGAATCACCAGAACAACTGCAGGCACAGTAAAAGACGCCTGTCTAATGCGCTGGCGAAAGCGAAGGAGGCCTTAGCTGCTAGAAAACGGGACAGCATCGTATCTAACCCGAACCCGGAGCCTTGTCTGAGTGTTGACGGCGACCAGCGGGATCACTTTATTCCCCATATCCCTCCGCAGTCTTGGGACGCCGCCCCTTCTACGGAATCTGATATCGGTTTCGACGAAGCGAGACCTAAGAAACGTGTCAAAAAACTTCCTCTTCGCTTTCGGGTGGCCAGTCTGCAGATGCATGACAAGAAACTCGCCGATATTCTTCCTCAACCAGCCCCCGCACTACCCCCTCCTGGCGTAGAAGCTACGGGTTCAGGTTCTCGAGCATCACCACCATTGACTACGCTTGACACCACTAATTCTGTTGAATATGGCGATTCTGGCGTGCGCGGTTGTATTCGCCGAATTCTTGATTCTGAAAAGAATTCATTTGGCATATTCCGTCGCTACCATGCAGAGAAATTCCCATCCCATGATCCTGAAGGCGAGGCGAACTTATGGTCCATGTCAAATATAGTGGGGGCCAACATGTCCAGGTCCAAAACCGTCGAGTCGGGCATCGGACACACCGATTCTTCACATGTCGAAAACTTCGGCCCATATCCCAATAAGAGTTCCTTCAGACTGGGTGAATGGTACTGGAACGGAGACAAGCAGAAGTCACAGCACGATTTCAAGCAGCTTTTGGACATTGTCGGAGATGAGGAATTTCAGCCAGAAGACGTTCGAACGACTCATTGGCAGAAGATCAATAACCAGTTGGCGCTCAACAACTGGGATAAAGATGAGTGGATCGACGACGATGCCGGATGGAGGAGTTCACCCGTCGAAATATCAGTTCCATTTGACCGCAACACGAGTAACCCTGGTGTTCAGGAATATGTGGTGGAGAAATTTCACTATTGTCCCTTGGTGTCAGTTATTCGGGAAAAGATGTCGAGACAATGTGACGATTTACACTTCCATTACGAACCTTACACACTTCTCTGGCAGCCCTCCGGTGACAGGGAAATTCGCCTTCATGGAGAATTGTACACATCACTGGCCTTCATCAATGCCCATGACGCTCTACAGAATTCACCCCCGGAACCTAACTGTGAACTCCCTAGAGTTATTGTTGCCTTAATGTTCTGGTCTGACGCCACTCACGTAATGAATTTTGGAAACACAAAACTCTGGCCATTATACATGTTTTTCGGCAACGAATCAAAGTATCGACGGTGTAAGCCGTCGTCTAATCTATGCGAACATGTCGCCTACTTTGAGAGGGTATGCCTTCCATATCTCATTCTCGCAGGTCTCACACTAATGACTGAGTTTAGCTACCAGATGCATTCAAAGATTTTGCAAGCAAATACAGTGGCAAAAAGAAACTCAAACCGGAGTTTATGGCACACTGTCACCGTGAATGTGTTCATGCCCAATGGGAGATTCTCCTTGATGATGATTTTATACATGCCTATGAACATGGCATCGTGATCGAGTGCTGTGATGGGGTTGTACGCAGATTCTATCCTCGGATTTTTACTTATTCGGCGGACTATCCTGAAAAGTGAATGTCGTTTGTTCGCAAGTCGCTTCTAGCTTGGCTCACACCGTTGTCCTGCAGGATCCTTTTAGCTAGCATCCGCAACTTGGGAGGATGTCCATGTCCGCATTGCACAATTCCATTATCAAATGTTCATCTAGTAGGCACTAAAAGGGACAGGAACAATAGGGTGAAGCTAGCTCGTGTCGACGATCGCCGCCATAGGAACTTGGTATCTCAGGCCCGACGGGCCATTTATCAGCATAATTTTGCCATTGACAGCGCACCCGTAGAGCGAATGCTCAAACCTAATTCATTTGTTCCCGCCTCTGTACGTCATTCGTCGGAGATCAGATGAGATGACTTAACATTGACTGTGCATTTCGCAGAACGCCTTTTCCAAGCGGCTTGCCCGTTTCGGTTTTAATTATTTCTTACTATTCGTGATCGATCTAATGCACGAAATTGAACTCGGAGTGTGGAAATGCCTCTTCATTCACTTGCTTCGAATCCTGGAGTGTGTCGATGAAAACTTATTGCACGAATTGGATCGCCGGTGTGTTGTTGTCCTTGTACACTGGATATCTTGTAAAATTTTCAGGTTCCGACTTATTCCCACTTTTGGGAGAGACACAATCAGACGATTTACCTCTAATACGTCCGAACTGAAGAAAATGGCTGCAAGGAATTACGAAGATTTTTTGCAAGTAGGTATTGTTTCTTCCAGTATCAACAACATTAAAGGCTAAAGATTGTTAGTGCATTATTCCGGTTTTCGATGGCTTATTGCCAGAACCACATAACGGGAGAATCCTCAAACTCTTGTTCACTTTCGCTCACTGGCATGGGCTAGCCAAATTGCGGATGCATACTGATGATACGCTGGATATCCTGGACAAGGAAACCACAGCCCTAGGGAAACAGCTTCGCGCTTTCCAATCGGAGACCTGTTCTGCTTACAGCACGTATGAATTGAAACGCGAGATGGATGCCAGAAAGCGTTGTCAAGCAAAGAAGGAGCCGAAAGTTAGCTCATCAACGCCAGCGGGTGGTGACCAAAAGAATACAAACCAACGAAAACGGAAAGTCTTCAGCTTGCAGACTTACAAAGCTCACTCTTCCGGAGATTATGTCACTACTATCCAAACAGTTGGCACTACAGATTCGTATACTTCACAAATTGTGGGTTTCAAGCTACTATTGCTATTTATTGATGAATATATTCTGTTCACAGGGAGAACTGGAGCATCGAAAACCTAAATCTTGGTACTGCAGGACAAGTAAGAAGAAATTTGTCCGACAATTAACTCAAATTGAGCATCGGCGGACATGCATCAGACTTATTCGTCAACGAAAGATGTCCGAACTCTCCGGAGCTAAGCAAAAGGAATTTGTAGCAGACAGTCCTGAAGCTCACCACCATATTGGTGCTGCTGAGAATAATCCAGAGCACATCGGTTCTTTTTTACGGCTACACACCGGAGATCCAGCTGTAAAGGTAGGCTTCAACGCCAAGGAAGGTTCCACACAGCTAATCTTCTGACAGGACTTCTGGTCAAAACTGAAAAGGCATATCTTGCCTCGTATAAAAGTCGTGTTGAATAGTGAGATGCCAATCAACGACGATATCATTGCATCCACGGGCTCTCGGAATGATGGCACTGCTGAACTTGATGGCATCCATTTCAAAGGCGACCGTATTTACCGACACAACATTATGCAGCTTAACTACACCACATACGACATACGACGCGCTCAGGATACGATCAACCCAAACACAGATCATCGTGACATTTTGCTCCTCTCTGCAGAAGGCACATTACGCCACCAATATCTGTATGCTCGCGTTCTCGGCATTTATCATGCCAACGTTATCTATACTGGACCTGGCATGGTAGATTACTGTGCTCGACGCATCGAGTTCCTGTGGGTAAGATGGTTTGTGAATGTAGATGATATGCCGGTACAGGCTGGCTGGGTCCAACGGCGACTTGATCGTCTCAAATTTCCCCCCATGAGCGGAGAAGATGCATTTGGTTTCGTTGACCCTAAAGATGTTTTACGTGGATGTCACTTACTTCCATCTTTTTCTGCGGGCATGCGACATGCGGATGGTGTGGGGATTTCGGAATGTGCTCAGGATTCGAAGGACTGGCACCAGTACTTCGTGGGTCGGTGGGTGATTACAAATGTCTGTCCTCAATTTATAATTAA
Organism: Hygrocybe punicea; assembly: GCA_963556145.1. Taxonomy (NCBI): domain Eukaryota; kingdom Fungi; phylum Basidiomycota; class Agaricomycetes; order Agaricales; family Hygrophoraceae; genus Hygrocybe; species Hygrocybe punicea. Next base: position 1,360,465 of record OY744461.1, on the reverse strand, counting down.
CTCGACGGTAGCTTTGTGGATCGGGACATGGTCATGCGCTACCACTGGGGTCTGGCACCAGGACATGTCTACAGTCAAGGTGAAGATACCATTGTAGGCTTACGTGCCAGCGATGCCGAAGACGTTATTGACGACGAGAGTGATGATGCTGGGGATGACTGGTCACCAAATGTTTCCGAAGGAGTCCACACAGAGATTCACAACAAAGAACACCCAGATGAGTCGGATAATTCTTCCAGAAGTGGTTCCGACAGCTCAGGTGATAGCGAAGGCTCAAATGAGGAAGCCCACGGTGATGAATTAGAACTAATGGCAATGGACGAGATGTATGGTGATTCGCAAGATCTTGACTTATATGAATGATCAGCGGCAGATTTATTGATGTGTTAACTGCTGTTTGAAAACATTCAAGGAGTGTCATTGACGTATGTTAAGCTCATTCCATGCTTATGATATTGAACTTATTGAGAAGACAATGGATATGTCATGTGTTTTCGTTGCTACATTGATTCGTTGTTCAGTGTATGGTTGGTGTATAGTTGGTGTATAGTATCTGGATAAGTTCCTCTTGTTTGACTAAGATTCATGGGTTGTTACCCACAGCTTGGGGTACGGTTCGGACTTTTGCGGCCACACCTCTACACCGTACCTGTGTACGGATTTACACGGGTTCCAATCGTGGGTAGGTAGGTTTGGATTCTTTCTAATTTTACTGTGTATTCTACTTCATAGACGTCCCATTCGTTCGTGAGGTAAGTTTCTGTGTACTTTGAAAACCACTAATTATCTGAAAGAACAACTTGCCAGAAACGGGCCCAGACGACAACAGCAGCGGTAAACAACAAGGATGATGATGACAGTGAGGAAGCGAGAGGGAGGCAAGCAGAGTGAAGGAAGGAAGGACCTATGAAAGCCGGTCAGTAGATCCCAGCCCGACTTCCCCGCTGCTAGCTCACTAGACCGCATCAACGACGCCGGCGACGAACTACGAAAAAACCAACATGCCTACGACGACGACGACGAGAACGCCGACGTGGAGTGGGTACCAACAGGAGACCATGAAGAGGACGAAGACAACACCAAGGCGGTGGTGCACCCACGCCCGGGCTTTCAGGTGTGATGATAAAATATACAGATTAAACCATGGCTTATGCACCCATTCAGAGCCAATATCCGCGCAGTAACGTCCCTCTGGGGCGACGATAAGTGCACATCGTGCAATGGGCGCGGGCTTACAGAACGGCGACAGCAACAAGCAGGGCCATGAGAACGGACGTGCAAAGACAAGAACAACGGCATCGTGCTACTGGTTAGGTCTTTTCCTTCACCAAAGCCTCCACCATCCCTCCCTCCTCCCTCAGCCCCTCCTCTCGTCTCTCAGCATCCTTCTTCTCTCGCTCGAGCCCCGCAATCAGCCGATGCAGCATCCGCAAGACCTCCCCACTGGCCTTGTCCATGACACTCCGCGCCATACTCTCCTGCCGACTTTGATCTACCTCCTCAAGGTGCTTACATGCGCGCTCCAGCTCCCCCCCTTCTCCTTCTCCCAGCCTTTTAATACATTGCATCGCTTCTCCATCTCCCGTTCCGCGACATCTACCTGCTTCCCGAGCACCTCAACGAGCTCGTCATGCGCACGCGAGTCCACCTCGTACTGCGTGCACAACTCACTCTGCAGAGCCAGTTGCTTGCGCAAGTAACAATCAGGTCATCCTCTCGTGACCTCTTCTTGAAGTGCTTCGCAGCCTCGGCGTGGTGGCGTGGCGGGGATCATTGTCTATGGTGTATAGTATGTTGTGGCGTTTGCGCAGAACGGGTCCAGCTCGGGAGTTGCGTTGGAGTACACGACAAGCTGCGATGTAGACTCATCGTTGATTTCCACTTCTGGAGTCTGGTCCGTGCTGCGGATCATTGTCTGGAAGACCGTGTCACCAAGTGTGCGGCTCCCTGTTCTTCGCCTTGGCCTGTCGCTGGCTGGGCATTCTTTGCATTTCTGAGGTTGGCAGGGAGATTGAAACCATCACCCAATTTCACCATCACAGTCGACATTGCAAATTCACCACGGGATTTGACAGACGCCGTCCTGCGAACAAGTTGTACCTCGCACAACATCTTATCGTTGGCCGGGGAGCATCGGACCACACACCATTGATGGGGCGAAGTTCTTATCATCGCTGAATATTTCGATTGTTGGTAGGACTCCCGTGCGGAGCAATATCCAACGGGGTGGAGACACACTCGCTGATTATATCCAGCGATGGCTCAGCCGCCTCTCTGACCGCGCCTTCAACTCCAGGTCTTTTGCGTGGCTTGACCACATTTGCCCAGCTTTGGTATTACACGGGGGGCGATATTTACACCTCGAGAGTCCCGTTAAAACCTCGGATAACCCTGCATTTGCACGCCATTTTCTCAAGTTTAGTGTAGATTTATGACTCTTGATTGATTTGCACAGCCCTATCGGGGTTTTATGCTCGATGCAGCACGACACTTGTAAGCTTCCTCCGTTTTATTTCCTCATAATCTCAACCCATGCACGACATCTACATCATCATAGTTTCCCTATACCCGACATACAATGAACCCTAGATGCTATGAGTTATGTCAAGGCCCGCTCCGCCTCTCGATATGGTTGTTCGTCTTAACCACGCTCTTCGACAGATCAACATGTTCTGTTGGCACATCAGACAGCCAAAGCTTTCCCCTCTCTATTGCCGAGTTTCCCGAACTGGGGCATATTCGTCGAACGAGGTGTACACCCCCGGCGACGTGCAAGATATTGTCGTATATGCTGGTGCCGTGAGCACGACCCTCCCCTCACGTAGAGTGTACCCTGACCAGACTCCCTCTGTAGCGAGGCATTGACTTCCTAATGGTGGGCTTTCCCCGCCCCAATACGCAGGCTGTATGTACCATCAAATAACATGCAGGAGATAGACACCCCAGGTCATACTGCAGCTATTTCCGCCTCACACCCGGAATATATCGCGTGTAACTCCGCCAATGAACCTCCTGCTGGCCAACTGCGCATTGCATCCCCCGGAGTGGCCAACTTCACTGCTTCGCTCATCTCTGTCGTGGCGAAGACTCTGCCATCAAAATTTTCAGCGTGGCGATGAATGGAACACGAACTGTTATGCGAACGACAACGAGACACAGGCAGAATTGAAGCGAAGTGGACAGACGCTGGAGGAAGCGTTGGATGTTTTCACGCAGGGGACGCATCATGCACTTTTGGCGGTGGGGAAGACGCCTGTTGTGTGGGAAGGTCGGTTAGTGCTGACACGATGTCCTGTTTGCTCACAACATTGTTGTTAGAAATTGTTTTAAATCACAAAGTGACTTTGGATAAGAACACTGTCATGTTCGTGTTGCCAAATTTTCGGGACCAAAATTCCACGCTGGACGCTTTGGGTTTGGATCTCATCCAACAGTGCCGCTGCCGTGGTCGCAAAGAACTTCCAGATTATTCTTGCACCCTCCAACTATTTCTGCTTGGTTCACGAACACATGAACTTTTGAAATGCGGTAGTCCGGTTTAGACGTGTATCAATAGGACTGCGGAGGTGGCTGGGAAATAGCCCAACCAGGTAAATTATTTACTGACTAACGAGATGTCATGACTTACCTCTGATACTAATAATAGCTGTGATCCATTCAAAACTTGGTCAGAGGTATGGTTTTTTTCTCCTGTTTCTATTTTCCACAGCAATATATGCAGAGTTCCATTTGGTAACAGGAGGCGAAGAGCTTTTCCTCGAAAGTGGTTTGTTAGCCACCGTAAAGGCAGAAGACCTGTGCGAATCTGGTGCATTGATCCCTCCCGATGGCGATGCCGGTGGACCCGGTTCCCCATCTTTCTCCTTCACCCCCATCCCCAGGATTTTCTTCCGGCGACTTCAAGTTCGAGAGTCCTTCGCACCCTCCCTTGCAGCCATGCAGTGCTATCTTCAATTCATATTCCACAGCACCATTCTCTATCGAATCACCTCACCGCCACTCACCCTTACCTTCAAACAACGAAATCGGGAGCGTGGTGCTCTCGTCATCGCCTGTATCATGCAGCTCGCCCTCATCAACCTTTACTTTCGAACACCGAGATGTCCAACACAGCTTCTACATCTGCTGTGACGTTTTTCAACATGGAATGTGAAGCCAATTCCTATCCGCCAGTGAGTCGCGGTGCATCTTCTGGGTCATCGCAGGTCGCAAACTGGAAACTCCCGTGAACCGAGCACGTTTCTTCGATCAGGCTCCTTCCGCGAGGCGAAGTAGTGTTTTTCCGTCACCTACATCCCCAACAACAAACAAAATATCCAGCCTGTGCCTTTGGGCTGAGGGAATGTCATCATACAACTTGTCATTCGACGCCTTGAGAGCCACATCTCTCCGTTCACTCTCACCGATCACCATTCAAATTAAACTATCCCTCCCATCAATTGACGATATTCATAGCCTGCCCACACTCCATGGTTTTCATGGTTCCGTCACTTTCAATGCCCCATGGCCTTCTTCAGCCAAGTGCGTTACCGAGTCTATGTTGGAAAGGCTTGCATCTCCGAGGAGGCCGAAACTCTTCAACTAGTCGCGTCTAGTATATCTATGGCGATATGGCGAAGGTTCCTTCACACAGAATCGTCTCTCAGCAGGAGTCAATGGCTTGATGCAAGTACGCATACACCACAGATGTTTTCCACATGCTCGCTGTATACTGAGCCACGTGTCTATTAATTAGCTTTGCAGACCACTATAACACAGGAATTCATCATTGACGGCCATCTTCTGGCCCTCGTCTTCTACGACCTGGAACAGAGAGCCAGCAGTTCTTCACCGGCCGCCCAACTCACAGGATTCACTCCATACCGGACTGACGATACCGCTGCCGTACATGTCCCCAAATATTGCCTTTCCCTTAATCCATTTCCCTCCCACGAACTCATTTTAGCCAATTTTGGTGGATATCAACTTCCAGTCATACACCTTTGATCCTCTCGTAAACATCATCTCATCACAGACGCAACTTGTTCTTGGCGGTAAGACCGTGTTTCATCTGCTGAAAATTTTGTCACATAATTAAAAATCTCGCCTTGTCGATGCAGGCGAACAATTGCTTTGGACCGAATAATCTTCTCCAGAGAACCTCGATTCGATCGTCTGGCCTCACGCCGCCAGCTCCGCTGAGGTTTTCTGGACGGGGCGACGCTCCCCAGTGGTCGCGTGCGTAACATTGCTAGCGCGCTTCCGCGGTTGCACAACTTACGGTACCGGATGGTGCGCCGGGACATCAAGGCTATCTTGTTGCAGCCGTATTGGTGTGTGTTGAGGCCTGGAACTTGTGATGTTGGCGCTTGGAGTGAAACTCCGACTGGACATGCGTTTAATAAGACGTCTATGGGTCTAACTTTTTTTTCTACAGACTTGAATTGACTTAGAAGTGCCTTGGATAGTGAAGGCACCTGGCTCCGCAAAAGCGTGTAAGGAGATTCTTTGACATCCATAGTCTCATTATCATGTTTCCTCTTTCCGCGGATATTGGAATCGGCATCCTTGGCTTGAGGATGGCCGCTATAGACGGCTGTCTGGTTGAGAAGCACGACATAGGTTGCCCAAACTTCAAGGCGGACTGTCTCTTCGCGATCACCAAAGCGGGAGATGAGGACAGGTGACACTTCCTTGTATATCGACACAAGAAGTTCTGGGCACGTGCTCACAATGGCCGCCAGCAATTTGGTGGCTGACCGGCGTATTTTGTAAGAAGTGTCTTCGTCGTCAGAGTACCTGATCCAAGACCATGTTTCAGAGGCAAAATGTAATTGAGATATATATTACACTCACCCATCGAGCCCTGCGTCGTCATCGTCATCATCGCCTTCGGCGTCAGCCATGTCTTCATCTTCGTCTCCCTCATCACCAGCATAATTCTGTTGTTACGATGGTCAACAGGAATGAAAACATCGATTGTCGTGCCAAGAACTTACCGGATCATGTTTAATGAACTGATTCCCAACCAGCACGATTGAGTTGAGGAAGAGAGTGATCTCGGCAGGGCACCGAAGTACAAGTGCTTCCAGAGCCTGCCATATCTTCACGTCAGTATGATGACTTGCCTTGATGAACACAAATTTGCCTGAAGTCCACTCTCTCGGAGCTCGTCATCTTTTTGAACTGCTTTCAAAATCCCCGGAACGATATCTCCCAGTACAGGCGCAATTTGCAACGCTGAATGTCTCGCCACAGCCGCCGCGAGCTGCGAAGTTGTGCGTTGCTTTTCTACACTTGCCGAAGTGGTAAGAATAGGGTACACAAAGGATTTCAGAAGCCCCCCAAATAGCTCGGGTTGAGATGTTGGGATGAACTGCGCGAGGGTGATGATGGCGCGTTTTCGAACAACCGGATGTTGGTGGGCCAACAAAGGAGCTAGAACGGTTAGTGGTTGTGGGTTTAAAGTGGTGCTGGATAGGTTGGAGGGGAATCGGCTGATTAGGATGGACAGAATAGAGAGGGTTTCAATCAGTGTTTCAGGTGGGGTATCTGGCTGTAATGGTGTTATATTAGTTGAGGACTGCCGAACGTGGTGGAAACAATACATACATTGGATACTTGTGCAAGAAGTTTGGGTGTTAACTTGGCGCACGCCGTCGCAGCAATCTTCCCATCTGGCGGTAGCTCGGCAGTGATGGTCTTCAACGCTATGGTATGACTCAACTAAGGAAATTTGCTTTCGGCCGTGGCAAGCTGGAAGCGCTTCAAGCTCAAGCCCAAGCTCTAGATCTAGCTCAAGGCCTTGGCCTCAAGCTTCATCATGATGAAGCCAAGTTCACCGTTTCAACGTCGCGCAGGATAGAGCATACTCTTTGGATTGCCGTGGATGATCGTTGAGGGGTCGGGTAGTGTCCGAAGAGGCACGAGCGAGTGAGTTTTGTGAGTTTGTTGTCAGTCGCACTATTACTGATTTAAAGTAAACTCCGATTTTTTCTTTCTTTTCCCCCATCAGACTAAGACATTACTACCTTCGTCAGATCCACGCTGTTTCTAGTAGTTTCTCGCCTACTCAGTATTCCAACCATTTCTATCTTGTCCTATGTCATTCAACCACGCTCAACATATCCAGATGAACGCCTGCACCCTGAATGACTTCAGAGGTGATCAATTTAATATCAGTAAGTCCGAGTCCCATTACCCCGGAATGAAACCATACTGACCGATAGCGATCGGCCGGCTACCAGACGACCAGTCCGAGGCGGGGCAAGAGAAACAGTGGCAAAAGGCGGCGGAAAGGCGCGAAGCGCATTTGAAACGGGAAATCTACCGTTTGAAACGGGAAATTAAGCTGTATGTTCTCATGTCCGTTTCTCTAAACGGATAGTTGACCCTCCCTGACAGTGTCTTATTTTTTTTCTATTCTCTCTTCATCCTGCTCTTGCTTCTTATTTCAAGGTTGTGGAAGATGTTTTGAGGTACAATAAATGATCCCTTGGCTTAATTTCTGCATGTCAACTCACTTCAGCATTTGCTGAAGTTACTGTGAGTATAATGTATTTTAATTCACCAGCAAGGAAGTAACTGATCCAAAGGGATGGGCCAACATTTAAATTGACCAGGCGTCATTGGCCTAAACACTGCCGCATTTAGATTAAAACTAAATCTGACTCCCCGTCCCCTGTGCCCATTCCGGCTCCCCATTCCGGCTCCCCTGCTCTCCGGTTGCCACCTGTTCTGTCTCGCCACCCCCTCCCCAGCACTAGCACAGACGGCCACTCATACTCTCCCCGCGCAATCCGCCTCCTCTCTGCCCACCCACCCTTCCCCTCCATCATCTCCCCCTCTGCTCTTTGCGCCTCACTATACCCATATCCCTGCTGCCCCAACAAACCTGGCTCCCCACGGATCCCCGTTCCTTCGCCTGCATCTGCGTCTACGCCATCCCCAAATGGCAATCGCCGTACACAAACCGCGAACAGCACAACGCCACACACCCAAGCGTCCGTTGCACGTGCATCGTATCCGCGGCCAGCCGTGACGAGCTCTGGAGTGGTGTAGGCCTCGCTGCCACAGCGGGTGCGTAGGCGAGGCGCACGGGGATCCACGAAACGCGCCAGTCCAAAATTGCCTAGCTGCGTCAATATGCATGAGGATGGGGGCAGCGGGTCTAGGGGGGCAACGAGGAGGATATCTGCGTGTGCAGAGAAAAAATATTAAGAGGGTGAATGTGATGGTGGAAACAAGATATGCTCACTTTCAAGCTTGATGTCGCGGTGCACGAGCCCGACGCTGTGCATCCATGCAACGGCACTACAGAGCTCGCACCACATACGCTGGAGCGTGCTCTCGCTCAGGGCACCCCACGCACCATCGTTGTTGACGAGAGTGAGGAGGTCTCCACCAACGAGGTGGGGGAGCACGAGGACATGGTGGGTCGACGTCGAGAACGCACCAAGGAGTGCCGGATGTGCGATGTGCTGCAGCGCTGTCAGCCATTAGTAATCCCATTGGATATAACACGAGTATTAAAAAATTCAAAGAAAAAAGGTGCGCACCCGGAGGACCTCCACCTCCCTGACGAACCCGACACGCGTGCGGTCGCTGTTGTGGTCACGATCTTGCTCGCGTGCCCTAGGCATTGTCTTGACCGCGACAAGCCGTGAGCCCACCCCTACATCCACCCTGCGAAGATCCGAACCGGATTCGGCGGACTTGGTGATGCCAAGTCCCCGGAGGGCCTCCACAACTGGAGTCGTGCCAGCAATGTGAGCACCTTTTGGATATGCCCCTACGCGTGTCGTCGGCGAGCCAGACACTGCTGAACGCGCCCTGGCCAAGAGTACGCACGAGTATGAGAGTGATGTGGGGCGGGCCGACTGCCGGGGGTGTGAGAGGAAAGAATAGATCCGGGGACGAGAGCAGAGTCCGGGTTCTCTGAATAATATACAGGGTCTATGGGTGGTGGAGGTGGTAGGGAGGCGGAGGTGGAAGTGGAAGACGGAGAAGACGAAAGAGAGGGGACCAGGGACGGTGGGCAGGGGGGGGACTCTGCGTCAAACGAGATAGGGGACGAGATGAGGAGGTGTTCAGTGTCAAGGTCGAGGAAGTCACGTTTATGTTGATGGAGATCGGTGGGGATGTCGATGGCGAGATCGGTGAGGTAGCACGAGGGGAAAAGGCGAGAGAGAGCTGGGAGACGTGTTGGGATTGTGAGAGACGCAGGATCTTGGTGGATGGGTACAGAGTCGAGGGAGGAGGATTTGTAGTGATGATGATTGGGTGGGGGCGCTGGCGAAGGGGGGCGGGTACTAAAGGGGCTTCCAAAAAATGCAGACGTCTTGCTTGAGGGCGTGCTTGGGATGCTGGAGGAGGGCCGAGCGATATGCACGGTGAGGGGATAGAGGGGAGAGACAATATGGAGATGTCAGAGAAGGTGGAGGAGACAGACGGGGAGGTACCGAGGAGGGACAGGGCCTGGGAGAGTTGAGGGAGGGCGCTAGGGAGGACGGTGAGCGGGGGTGACATCCTCGACGACAGGCCTGTTGAGGGTGCTGTGCTCGGTTAGTGGTAGTCGTCATAATGGTGATAGTGGTGGTGGTAGAGGAGGGAAGTGGCAAGGACGGAACGAACGAAAAAATTTTAAGTCCCATGACATCATAGGCATACAGTGCGGTTCTCGTATTTATTCTCGTATTGGATACATCTTGCCTTAGTTACACAAAAAAAGAGTTTTTGTGAGTACGAGTCTACAAGAACATAAGTTTCTATTTTTGGTTAGTTTATTCATTTTTAATCGTTGTCTTTTCTCTCGAAACGATTTTATTATTTGCAACCCAATTTAAAAGGACTTATCATATCTAAATCTTTTTAAAACTTGCGACTTTTCACTGGGATTTGTCGTCTACCGATGTAATAATAGATATTTATTTGCCAGAAATGAATTCACATTAAAATAATTCCAGTCCATGGTAACCCCATCCATGCACTGCCAGGAATGCTGGCACTATGATAAGGACATACTAAGGCCATATCATTATGCCAGTAAATGATAAAATGTTGCCGTTCCGCCACTGAAATGGTAATACCAGATATTTATTTACCAGCACGATATTACATGAGCTAAGCCTAAAATAATTCTGCGCCAAGGTAAGAAGAGGTAATATTAGATCAGTGGCTGGGCGGCTGATTAGCAATTGTCAACTCTGCCATGCCTTACCGGGGTCTCCACGTTTTCCTGATGTAAAAGGTGCAAAAGGTGCAAAAAAAGGGCTTGTAATTTTCCTGATGTAGCCACTTGTTGCACCAGTTTCAGCAGCATTTTCTAGCATTCCCTATTGTCTAGTTTCCCTCAAGTCTTTCCTGACATCTTCGACACTTCTATTTGTTTTCTATTGCCTGTTGTGCCTCCTTGTTAGCACAACTCAGTCCTCTTTGTTATTAGTGTCACACTGTTACATCTGTTACATGCCATTACCTTTGTCCACCCCCCACCTTTACCATTGTATTTCATGCCCAGAAAGCCCCAACATGGCCAATGACCATGCCCAACAAGGAATGCCACTTACATGTAACACACAAAACAGAGAAGAAGTAAGCAACAAAACAGATGGAAAATGCATACCATGCAACAGGTTTAGCCTGTGCCCCAGGTATACCCCTCATTGCCATTTCCACAGTAACCGTGCTGAAAAACATGTTCAAATGTGGTTTTTGATGCATCCAACCATATCCACCTTCATTTGGCCCTCATTTGGCCCACTGTCCTCACCTATGCTTTTTCTGTTGTCCCCAGAGGCCAGCCCAGACCTCTCCCCGCCATCTGAACCCGTCCCCAGAAAACCACACCATCGCCCAGCCAATACTGTTTTCCACACATCCCAGTCCATCCCCAACTGTTTCACCCCTGTTTCATCTGCCATTCACATTTACAACCTTACCGTTGTCCCTAGAGGTGAGCCTGGACCTAACCCCAGCATGTGAACCTGCGCAGTTACCAGAAAACCACATCACTGGCGAGCAAACCCCATTTTTGACCAATCCCAGCATGTATGCCCCTGCTTCACATCCAAATCACCTGCCATCCATGTCTATGCCCTTGCTGTCATCCCCATACACAAGCCACGATGCAAACTCAGTGTTTGTGTCCACACCATCCCCAAATTCACCATCACCATCACACCCATTGCCCACCAACTCATTTCCAGTTGTGCCCCCGCTGTTTTGCCCCATGTTCATGTCTACAGCCTCACCATCGTCCCCAGACATGAACCATCACATGTCCCTTTGTCTGAGCCTGAGCCATCCCCAGAAAGCCACCCCAGTGCCCAGCAGACCCCGTTTTCAACCAATTCCAGCTCATTGACCCCATTTTGACCCTAATTCACCCACCATCAGCATCTACAGACTTGCCATCACCCTCTGAAGCAAATTATGACATGCCCCCACTAGTGTTGGGGAAGTTCAGTCTCAGACCGACCCAAACCCAGTTTGGGAATTTCTAGCGGAGACTGAACCATTCAGTCTTGGTTTGGGAGATTTGGCCATGGGCCGAAACAGTTTCAAACTCAGTTTGAACCACAAACCGATGGTTGCGAGTCAGCCAATTGGCTGACTTCCAAAGTCTTCCAAAGTCCCTTCAACCACCAACAACGCCCCCAACGTACGTGAAATGAAGATGTTAGAGAACCTGAGGTCGACAAAATGGGTGGCAGGGAGTACTGCCGCCCATGTATGTTCTTATTTTATTTTATTCGACACTAACAATTATTTTGCAGGTCCACAGCCACCTCCATGGCCACCACCACCACCACCACTACCACAACAACAACCATGACAATGGCAATGACAATGGCAACAACAACGGCGATGGTTACAACCACCGTCAACACCACGCCGGATGCACCAACTAGTGATGCCAAAGTTCGGTTTGGAACCAATCCAAACCCGGTTTGTGGTTCTGGCACTGACATGCGGTTCAAACCACGTTCAAATGTGGTTCAAACCGCGAACCGTAATATATATTACCTACGTAGATACTCATTTAGATACTCAATTTTTCGCAATTTTTTGTATGCAGTCGCGTGAACTTAGGTCATGTGACCTTAAACATACATGCACAAGACTTCAATTTCGACTCAACACTAACATTACTCAACAACCACGGTAAGTAATGGCTTCATTTCATAATTTACTGACATTTTCTTACAAGAACAGCCCCCCGTGGCCCACCTTGACTGCATAAAGGCACCCACAGTCAACTCCACCCAACAACCTCCCTCGTGTTGGAACACGAGTCAGAGTGAATCAATGGCAGCAGCAGCAGCAGCAGCAATGGCAGTGGCAACACCACCAATGCCACCACCCCAACAACAACAACAACGGCCAAATGACCCCCAGCGACAGCAACTGCAACAGCAGCAGCAGCAGCAACCGCAACCGCAACCACAACCACAACCACAACCACAACAGCAGCAGCAGCAGCAGCAGCAGCAACGGCAATGGCAACAGCAGTAGCAATGGCAATGGCAGCAGCAGCAGCAGCAGCAGCGGCAGCAGCAGTGGCAAAGGCAACAGCAGCAGCAGCAGCAGCAACAGCAACGCTGGCAGCAGCAGCAGCAGAGCAACACCGGCGGCAGCAGCAACCTGCTGCCTCCAACGCAGATGATCGCAACCACTGCCGCCTCCACCACGACTTACAACACCAACACCAACACAATGATGACAATGACGTCCCCCCAATGGACACCAACAGCCCGACCAATGATGGCAACGAGGATGGCCCCCCATCTACCTCGCTAGGGTGACAACTGCGTCAATTGACACGCAAGGTATGTGGCGCCCCAAGTCATGGAAACCGGTGGGTTAAGGGTCATGGCCTCACATGAGGCACCCCCATCTACCTTGCGAGGGTGACAGCAGCGTCTGGCCTGTGCGAGGTATTTGGAGGATGGTTCGCGGTTCGAACTGTGTTCGAACGCAGACCGAATGCCTTGAAACCATTTGACGCAGTTCCGGTTCTGGTTTGGCATTTGGCTGAACCGAACCGATGGTTCCAGTTCTGGTTTTTCAAAAATAGTGAAAAACCAGACCGAACTGAACTTCAGCAACACTACAACGTTCGAGGCCATTGGTTGAAAAAGTCAGGCGTGCTCCTGTGTGGCTTTGAGGAGGTCTAGGGAAGCGTACTTGGTGTGAATTGTTGCCATCATCCTTGTTGTCCTCATTTCCGCCATTGTTGAGTGGCTGGGGAGCGGGAGTGTAGTGAATGGGTGGGTGATGGTGGTGGAAGGTAAAAAGCCATATGATCAGTCACATGTGCTTTTCCACCGCCCACTTGCATCCCAACTTGCCTCCTGTCACACTCCCACTCCCCACCCCCTCAACAATGATGGAAACAAGGAGGAGGATGATGACGGCGATGATATGCACTGAGAACACCTCCCCGGACATCCTCAAAACCGCGCAGGAGTGTGCCCGACTTTTTCAACCAATGGCCTCGAACGTCGAAACTAGCAGCGGTGGACCAAGCACACAGCGACGAAGACGATGAGGGCGATGTGGAGAGTTGCCCACGACAAAGGCATCGTCAACGACGTCGAGTTATCGCAATCACCATCACCTCTGCCACCATCCTCATGCAACTCGATGGCAGGACCAATCGGGATGACGAAACCCACAACGGGGACCATGGGGATGTCATAGATGATGTCCCCATTGTTTTATCAATGATGGAATCCAAAGGGGGCCGTGGGGGGCCTTAATTGTGAAGGTGAGTGCCCACCTACCTCCTGCTTTTCCCCCACATACTTACCCATTCCTGCCGCTCATTCTGGGTCCGGAGCCCTCCCCCATCCATCCCCTCACTTTTTCCACCATCCACCTCACTTCCTGGCCCATTCCTTGCCACCCATTTCCACCCCCCACCCCCCACCATCCATCCCACCCCTCACCCACCCTCCAGCGGCCTTCCCCACCAATTCCAGACCCAGTCCGGTGCCTCTGCAAAGGTGAGTGAGTACCTACCCATTCGTCAGCAGCACCCCATGTATCATCATTTTTATTTCTTTTATTTCTCTTTTATTTCGTTTATTTTCATGTATATTAGTCTATATACAGCATGTAGAGAAATATATCTATGATATGTAAAAAATTCCACAAGAAAAGATGGTGGGAGAGTGAAATAGTCATGCTCAACATCGACATCGACAAGCGCGCATGCCTGTGAGTAATGGGCGGGGCCATGGCAATGGTGACGGGAAAGCCTGAGCCCATCAGCGCCCTTGTTCCTGATGTCAGATGTGCTTCCGGAGCCAATGTTACTATATTTGGAATACTATCTACTCTATGCTAAGTATTTGGGGATATTGGGTAGTGATGGACAGGTCCGGTTCTACTTAAGTACAGAACCTCGGACCGAACCATCGGTTCTGGTTCTTTCAGGTCCGGTTCCGGTTCGGCAATCCTAGAACCAAGAACCAGACCTTAATATTGCTATTTTTTGGCTTACGTTTGCATGGTATTGAGAGGGCATTGTGGGTAGCGTGACAACCCCCATGTATTTATAGTACTAATGTAATTTTACATGTAAATGAATATTAAACCAAGGGTGGGGCAGAGTCCCCCACCCACACCTGCCATTCGTGCTGCTTGCTGTTGGAACCCCACCAACCCTGCCTGCCGCCGTTCGCTGTCTGTTCATGCCTTTGGGCGTGGGCACTGGCCACTGGTGCCTGAGCGAGTTAGGCCATAGCCGTTGTGGCTCATGTGTTGAGTCTGTGGGCTGTAGCTGGCTGGCGTGTTGACATTGGCACGGACTTCTCATTGCCTTGGCCATCGTCATCACCATCAGCCCAGTTCCATCGTTGTCGTCACCCTACTGCTGCCAGTTGGCGGTGGAGGTCATTGCCGTCATTGTCATTGTCCTGTTGCTGTTGCTGTTAGCATCAGAGATGTTGTTGTTGGTGTTGGCGTCATGGGGCTATGGTGATGGGGGGGTGGTTTTTAAAGAAAAAAATTAAACAGAGGGGCACTCTGGCTTGCCCTGTCCTCACCCCATCCTCTGCAGTCGCCTCCTGCTGTTTGTGCTGCCCGCTGTTGCAACCCCCACCCCCAACCTACCACCATTCGCCATCTGTTCACACCATTGGGTGTGGGTGTTAGCCACCGGCGCCTGAGCAAGGGGGCCGGTTGCTGCTGTGGTGGTTGTTGCCGCTGCCATCGCTGCGCGGTTGCTGCCTTGCTGTAGCCATAGTTGTAGCCGTAGACCCAAGCCATGGCTCACGGCTCAAGTCATTGCCACCATCGAGTTCCATCATCGTCGTCATCGCCATACTGCTGCCAGTTGGCAGTGGAAGTCGTCGTCGTCGTCGTGTGACGGTGATGGTGCCATTGTTGTCATTGTCATCATGTGATGGTGGTGGTGCCGTCATCGTCATCATCGTCATCGCCGTGTGCTGGAAGGTGGGCCAGGAGTGGATAGGACACTACAATAGGGTGGCAAAGGGGGGCCTGGGAAGCGAGGTGGATGGTGGGATAAAACTTACATGGCACTGGCCGCCGCCGCCTGAATGGCTGTCTAGTGATGTTCCGGCCCGGCTTGGCCTGAAAGCCGTGGCTTTGGCCTGGCTTGAGGCGGCTTCGGCTTTCGCAAAGGTCAGGCCAGGCCAAAGCCGCCAGTGACGGCTTGGCCTTGGCTGGCTTTGGCCTAGGCCGCGGCTTTCGGCTGTGGTGGAGACAAGTGTGTGATGGAGCCGCGATCACCTACTAGCCAGGCACGCTCGTTCCTGAGGTGTTTCATGTGGGTGGCCGCCAGCTTCTGGGTCGCCACCATCGCTGTTCTGGTGTCCTCACAACTGTACTCTCCGTCCTCATTGGCCCCACGTCTTCGTCGTAGCTAATGTCACCATCATTTGCTTGAGGGCTTCCGGCACCTCGCAAACGCCGTGTCGACGTCAATTGACGTGACGGGGGGTATTGCGAGGTGAAAGAGAAGAGGTGGAGGAGCTGCCGGCACCTCGCGAACACTGCACTCACATCAATCGACGTGGCAGGATGTCCCTAGAGGCCGTCTTCTCCTGTGGTCGTTTCCGGACGTGTTTGATGTGTCATCACGTCATTTTCGGATGCGTTCGATATGGGGGACCCGTCGTTACACAATGGGTGGCATTGCGTCATTTGGAGACGTGCAGGTTCTAGTGCTTCGTTGACTCTATCAGTTAGGCACTTAGATGACACACAATGACGCACCTCGAAGCCTGGGAAGTGGAAGCACCACCCCCAGGCTTCATTTCCTTCCTATCCATCCATCCGAGTCAGTGTTCTCTGCGTTCGTCGAAAGTCGTCAGCATGAAAGTTATGGGCCAGTGGTCACGCATTTACAAGTCGCGTCGTGTTGACGATGCTTGATGAGTTGAACAAACAAGACCACATTTAGAGAATATAACGCCGCCATAAAATAATTTATTATAAAATTAAACTAATTCTACAAGTGGGTGCACCAGCGGGTTCGGGATGCAAAAAGCCGCGGCCTCACGGCTTGGCTCCGGCTTTTTGGATCTCAGGCCAGGCCAAAAGCCGCCCCAGGCCGTCACTTTGGCCCGGCTTGGCCCAGCCTATTTTGGCTTGGCTTGGCCCGGCTGCCGGCCTGAGGCCAGGCTGGGCACAGCACTACGGCTGTCATTCCGGCATCATCGTCGCCCTACTGCTGCCAGTTGGCAGTGGAGGTCGTCGTCATCGTCGTCATGTGATGGTGGTGGTGGTGATGCCCGTTGTCATCGCCAGTTGGCGGTGGAGGTCATTGTCATTGTCGTTGAGTTGGCAAGGGGTTGCTGCTGCTGTGGTGGTCAACATCGCTAACTTTCAGCTAGCGTAGTAAGGACTCACCTATGAAGATGTCCGTTGGGATGTCGTTTTGGACACCGGTTCGGAACGGGTTCTGGACTGTGCAAAAACACGTGAATGCAGAACCTAAAGTCCGGTTCACGCCTTGCCTCGAACCTGGACCTGAACCATGGTTTGGTTCCCATCGGTTCAGGTTCGAACCACAGTTCGGAACCTGACCTGTCCATCACTAATATTGGGGCAAGGTTTAATGCCGGGGTTGGGAAAACAGACAAGTTCAGCCAAACAATAGCTGCTGAGACACGGGTTTTGCTATAAGGTCACGCGGTCACACTCGATTGTTACAATTCGGGAACTTACAGTATCACAACAAGTAGTTTCAAAATGTGACCAGATATCCGCATATTATTTGCTTGGAAAAAATCCTCATCCATCTTGAAAGGTGTAAATTCGACGACAACGGTACAAATACAAGGATCAGACGGCAAACAGGACGAGGGCAATACTGTACAAGACACGGACGAAGAGAAAGATATTCAGGACCGCCAAATAGCCACGCTTGATCAACACAAAGAAGGATTGTAATTTACTTGACGGGCAGAATCACCCCCAACCGCGGCTTATGCGGATGTGGTACTCCCTTCGGATTCTCCCTCGTGTGCACCAAGACCTCAAACTCCGCATTCTCTGCTGCGTCCTGGCTCCACCCATGCAACGGGACAAAAGTCTTCACGTTCAAGTGAGTGCCGCAGTTCGCGCAACCCTGGACATGCCAGCGACTCAGCACCGATTCAACGTGGACAAGTTTTTTGTCTGCATTGCGACGGGGTTTCGCCCAGGTGGAAATGCAGAAGGAGCCAGCTATGTTGGCACGGTTGATACCTGTCACGCGGAGAGTGGGAACGGGGGGACGTGAAGGTTCTTCTGATGGATAGTCTGGTGAGAAGGGTGAAGAGTATGCGTATCCCAGTTTATGAATGTTGGTGACGTCCTGCAGAGCCATTTGGTCAGCGATGTTTTCCCCATAGGAAAGTCGTACTTACGTTACCGGTCATGGGTCGCCCGTCATCATGTTCGAATGGATCAAGAGGCGTATTCATATCCAACCAGGCATTTCCCGATACTCCGGGCGTCGGGCCCTGGTTATCCGCAGAGTTCGTTCCCGGATAGCCCTTCCAGACATCCAATTGAGTCGTCTGCCCCCACTTTTCCTGCCAGTCCCAGAACACCTTGTCGATGAAGCAATGATGGAAGAAGAAGATGGGATCGAAGCCCGCCGTATCATTCTCACCCATGTCTCCGTTGGCTCCCTGAATGGGATCAACGTCAAATAAACCAGGAATCTCGAAGCCGCCGAGAGCGAGGTGTATGTCGTTGTGAGGGCTCTCAAGGGGCACGATGGCTTCCGGCGAAGCATCTGGAGCGCCCTCCTCAACGAACTTGGGAACCCCAAAATTGTCTTCGTTGTACTGAGTTGACGAGGTGGTATTGGAGAAGACGGTGTAGTTGGGTGCGTCAAGACATTTCTGATACTTGACACGAGTACCCGTGTAGATGATGTTCCCTTGATCGGTCGTAATGGAGAAATCGAGCCAGTTCTTGACGTTATCGTTGAGCATTTTATTGGTGACATCATCCCCAAGCGCGGTCAGATATGCATTATGGGCATCCGTCGCCTTGATATCGTTGGGTCCAACAAGACCAGAGAAAGGATATCGAACAGTCTGGTATCCCGGCGGCTTTGTATAATCGGCATCGGGAATGGGAGCGAGATTGTCGTAGATTCCAACCGTGAATTGATAGCAATAAAGGGGATTCGGAATCACCTTCTTCGTCGTGCCCTTTCCCAGCGTGTAGTACCTGTCGAGAAAGATGGAGGGAACACCGTCCCGCTTGGTCCTATCATCGGTCTCGTTCCAGTATGGAAGTGTGACATCCCCGCATCCCGGTGCGCTTCGGAGCGCATCCTCTATCCAGAGACAATAGGCACGGTGCCAGACGGGGAATAAAACATTTCCGTGGTGGCAGTAACCGCCCCACCATTGTGGATTCCCCCACCCAGCACCGCGGAATGGCATGCCATGATAACCTGCAATACGGAAGAAGGACTGGCGGGACGACGGTGGGACGACGGTGGTGATGTAGTGGAAGGCATAGATCAACTTATCCAAGGGTTCCGTGTTGCCTCGTTCGTACTGATCTTGGTACTCGCGAATATCCCTGCGAATGCGAACATTCCAAGGCGGGAAGTTTAATGAAGCCGACATGGTGCGATGGGGGAAACGTTGGTTAGTCTCAGACTCTCAGACTAGTACTCCCTCCTTATATATGGGCAAACACCGCATGTTGTTGCAAGACGTGGGATGATCGATGATCGATAATACGGATTTCGTCGGATTCACGGACGTTTGGGAATTTGACGGGGAGAATATGCTGGATTGAGGGATCAGGTACTAGTACTGATTTGTTCAACTGATTTGTTTATTTATTTATTTATTTATTCATTCCTTACTCGAGAACAAACTTTTAAGATCATCGACTACACTATTGCGACATTATTGCTTATAGCTACAACCATGGCGACTTTGTGCTTTCTTGGTCGGAGCGCAGTTTTGCCCTCTCAAATTGGAGTCGCTGCATCGCAAGTCACTAAATTCCGACTCATCGATATGTTCTAACTGCTTGCGAACCAAAGATATCGAAGTGTCCGCTTTGCATCCACCAATGAAAGCAGGCTGTCATCATAAAAAAGGGTCGCTTTCTCCATCCAGGTCTCGCAAACTTCCTGTATCCATGTGATCGTCGAATGAGCGCTGAATATAGCGCTGAAGAACGAAAATGAAAACGCCCAGCCAATTCCGTGGTATCGCTTTCACAGGACCACTACCGAGAGCTTGGCTGATCTGTTATCATCAGGTTGGGCGTTTTACGCATGACAAGACCTTCTCATCAGATGTGGGGCGGTAGATACATCAGTTTTCCATCGGTGACACGCTGATTGATGACTCTGATTGTTCTTATGTCTCAATAGTCACGTACAAGGAGCCGGGAATCCTCTATCAGGTTCTCGCACATCCGTGCGAGAAGGATATACGATGGATCTTCGCAGCCAACTCGGGTAGGCATAACAAAGTCCACCCAACTATGGCTGAAATGAGTGGTCATGTGCGCCCCATTTTTCACGTCAAGGTCACCGTGAGTGGTGAAGTTAATCCAGATTTTTATATATGGCAGACGTGGACCATCTTGGCTAACAGTGGTGTATAAAGCCTCTCCACAGAGTACTTGAGCATTTGCTTGACTTCAAGAATTGCGTAGCCCTCAGGTTCTATAATATTCGTGTCCCATCTTTCGCGAGGAGCAGTATCCAAAACAACCATGGGGGAGTCCGGTAACGCATTGGGGGTGATTGTCCCGCTAGCTTTCGTATACGTGTAATAGGACAGCCGTCGTCCTATGCACTGACGACCCCGTACAACTTCGGTAAGGTGACCATGTGAAAGGTTTCCCCAAATCTGCGTCGTACTTGATTCTTGGTGTTGGACTGAGCAGAACTTGATTGGACCAACAAAAATTCTCATGGTACCCGAGGACGAGGGCGTGGATGCCACTCGGACGAGACGAGATGGTCCACATCCGGGTCTGCGCTTTGGATCTCACAGCGCTGGACGCGCCATGGTGGAATATTGTTTTATGTACACGGACACCATTCCAGGTCCAGGCTCTGCAGCTGCTCCTGACTCCAGTCAAACACCCCACCGCGGTCGACGAACACCTCGTTATCGACCCCGGCATCCTTCAGCGCCTCGTGAACGCCCACCTCCAGCACCGACCTCCTCGCTTTCTTCCCACCATCTTGGCAGTTTAGAAATCTGACGGAGAATAATAATAATGAGTAACAAGTGAGGACAGAATTGAATGCAGGGCTGACCGCAACTAGCAGATACGAGTCCTTCATTGCAGAGTTGCTCCCGGGGACCAATGACATCTGACGCGCGTGTCTGTTGAGTGGTCGCGCAGGGAACCTGTTTCCGGTCCCGTGTTCTCGTCGTCCAGGAGCAAGACCTTTCAACGGGTTATGGATTAGCGTAGGATGAGGGTGAGGAGGCTATAACTGACATTCCAGCGGTACGGCGCGAGAGCTTCAATCTGGTCATTCATGTCTTGTCTTCTTCAAAGTCGAGCCTGTAACTCATAAGTCAGAAACAGCCAACCAAGAGAAAACACGCACCTGGTGACGATGGTGTTAATCTGAGCCTTGATCCCGCGATCCCTACCACCCTGCCACCTTTTCCACCCGCTCGCAATGCCCAACCCGCCGTTCTCCCCCCTCCCCAGCTTTGCATTCGTCTCCGGATCAAAACTATCGCACGAAATCACCATGATGTCCAGGTACGGCCCATACACGTCCAGCCACTTCTCGGTCACCTTCGACCCATTGTTCACCACCATGCACGACTCGAGCTTGAGCATGAGCTTGCAGTCGACATATGCGCGGTGTACGAGAACATTCTCTACCCAGTCCAGAGTCGAATCTAGCTCCTGTCCCCGGCCGTTGCGGTAGAAGAGCGAGAGGACATTAACGCAGACGACGGGATCTATGTACCGTCAAGTTGGTGGTGGCGGCGGTGGTGGTGGACTTGAAGATCTTGCCGATGAGGTACTGTTTACCACGGTCTCTACTTGCTCACCCAGGAACTTCATCACAGGTTTCTGTGATAGCTGCTCAAGTCACGGCATCCTTGGATGGCTCTGGCTCACTTTACAACCGGGTTTTACGGTCTTATGTCCCTACTGCTCACGACTTGGGGAATATGGTCACCTATGTAACAGTTCTGACAATAGCAGATCCATACGAGAGTTGAAATTTTTGAAACAGAATCACTGAATAGCCTTTAAAAGTTAAGACTAGTTCATCCGTTTCTTGACCTACTGGTAACCACATTGCACCTTGCCCAAGATAGTTTCGGTCTATTGTGCCACCCTTCCAATGTATTGTATCCGTATTGCCTTATTCTCCATGACTCGCTGGCCGCTGCAACCGCGTTTTATGTGTCCCGGCGATAAAGCCGAGCGTTCCGTTACCTCAGCCAGTCCGATATAAGATATCTTGACATCTCGCCTTCCTGTGCAACAATCCCACAAAATTGCGGGAGCTGAACGTCATAGAATCTGACGATTCCCGCGAGCCCGAACTTGAAGACATCACAAGTTGGCTGGAGTGCTACAACATTCTTGCGTTGGCCCAATCCGAGTATATTCAACTTACCCACCACTTCAACTTCTCCGTTGCCCGTCATCCGGGGAGGTTCGTCATGAGGTGGCCAGTAAGTTTGTTTGATTGTGCTCTCAGGTTGTTGCCTCGATTTACGATTCTGTTGCCCTAGGTATGTCGCCGCGATTCTTGCAAGCAGCCATCGGCGGAGCGCAGGCACTCCGATGTGAGTTCCATGCTTCATCTATACGGTGTTCCAATGCGTGCCCCGGATCCGTTATCTTGTTATCTTTGCTGCGATCGAAAGAATGCAGACTAGTCCCAGGAAAGAAAAACTTCGAATTGCATGCAGTTCAGACGGTTCGAATTTGCACATCCATGGACGATAGAAGAATGTCTTCTCCTTGTTTATTGCTTTGTCATTTAATGGCTGATACTGTTGGACAGGGCAAGTACCTTCATGCGCGTCTCCTCGTATGATTGGAGTAAATACCCTCAAAGATACAGCAGAGTCGGTCAAGTCAAAGGTTGTTACGTTCACACCGGCATATAAAGGTAGATCTCATGATCAGTCCGAAAGTGCTGATTTGCCATTGAACACAACTGCAGGGTCCGTTGTGATCGAGACCCTTTCCTTCATGATAACAAATCAAGCCAGATATGTGCGTGGCGACATCACCTTTTCTACGAACCTTCTGATGACCTGTAGAGAAAGGCGGAGTTACATTTCTACACAACCATAAAAGCCCTGCGTCAGATTGTCTCCACTAACTCGCCCATGCATTTTACTACCTTACTCTTCACATTGGCGTGTGCTGTTACTCTTACGCGGGCGCAAAGTGTGCCATGCATACAAGTGAATGATCGTTGTGATCCGGACCACCTCGACCCCCCGTGTTGCGAAGAGTTAGTCTGCATGCAAACACCGGCTGGATATGTGAGTGTACAACTTTTACAATCGTATAAAGGTATTAACGTCACCGTTCGCACAGCTATGTGTATCGTAAGACGGTTCACAAAGCTCCATCTTGATAGCTGTCTTATGCATTCCACAGCAGTGGCGGTGGCGGCCCTGGCGGGCGACACTTGATGAAAAATGCTGCTCTATTCGGCGCCTCTGGCAGTTTCTAAGAAATGTTTATGTTGACGAAAGTCGGAGCAATTGTATATGCTGTCGTTGTACCATAACCGTTCCGAAGCTGATAGCATCAGTAAAATGGGGTTTGGCTTAATTCGACTTATTGACTTAATTCGAATTAAAATTTATTTTTATAAGATAAAAAAATATTTTTAAATTTTAAGATCGTTTAAGTTGGATTAAGTAGATAAGAGCGTCATATGTTAAAAAGCTAACTGGAACGCATGATGGTCGACATATTTGTTAACATAATAATACTTAAAGGCTGTAAGAGTGTCTGTTGACTGTAGAGGAGGTATAGCCTTCGTTCCAAAGATGGGGACGAGGTGACAAGCCCGGATAATACAATCAAGGTGAATGATAGATGATGTAGGGTTACCATCGACATTGCGCTCGGGTTGCACAATCCACATGCCTGTGGTGCCATCCGGTGCGTTGCCAAGCAATTTGAACCAATGCACAAAGGCACATGGGTACGTCGTGCCTTTGTGGTCAAAGGAGAAGAATCTCTGGATTTGAACAACATCGATTCCTAACATCCCCAGAAGATCTGGCTCACGGTTTAAGAAGGCGACATCATAACGGGGTTCTGTCTTCCTCCATTCCTTGGTACATCAGATGTATTCACGACGCATGCCTTGGATGCCACTCGGATCACTAGGGGAATGAAACGTAGCCACTGCGGACTTGAACACTTTGAGTTTGCTTGTCAGTCTTGGGCATTCAGATAAAGCAACATGGGCAGAGGTGAGAACGTTGTCCGGATAAATTTGATCATAGAGGAAGCGTCGGATGAGAGCCGGCAATTGGGGCTCTGCCATTTCCACTGAAAGCTGGTTGGCGGTGCGTATACAACCTTGCAGCGAATCAATATAGGGTGCATGGATGGATGAGACGGCCAAAGGGAACTTACTGATAGACCTTGCCATGTCCACGTAGCTTGAAACAACCGGTCCATCATCTGACTGGTCCAGCTCTTCATGAACAGTACCCTCCTTGCCACCGTCAACAATTTGGTCATTGGCTTCATCAGCGGCACCAACATCTGAAGTTGATTGTTAGTAACAATCAATATCAGGAATAAACCAACTAACCCATCATATATGCCTCTACTAGACAGGTGTTTTCCAACATTTTACGGCGGTTATAATCAACCCGCATCGCTGCGAGCTTGTCCAGCCATTGGTTCGTTAATAACATTTGACCGATGGCATTGAATCAATTAGATCGCCGCCAGGGTTTCTTGACAGCAACTATGTGCTTGGATTCCGTTATTGACGAGCACAGGCCATTTGGAGCGCCGAAAGCTCGGATAAGGGTGAGATAGTGTACCATTGAGTGTTGACGAGGCAGTTTGAAATCCTGGTGGACACCGGTACTCAAGAACACTTGTCGGAAGTGCTCGAACCTTCGGAGAGCATTCTCAAGCTCACGTAGACTGCTCTCGTTATGAGTTTCTTGCCAAACAATATATATAAAATCCAAGAAGGCCTGCATGGCGCGAACCATGTCATCGGGGACATACCCTTCTATGCAGGGCAAATAGATCTTCATGAGGGCTTTTGAATCATCGCCAGTCCATTGACTGAAGTTTCTGCCAGTAGGAAATTTTCGGAGTCCAGAGAATGGGGGCGCACAGGCCACACTGACTTTGTGTAAATATAGAACTTTGTGGATGAAAAAGACTACTCACCGATGATCAATATCGGTTAGGATCTTGTCTGCCTTCTTGCGACCATGTGTTAACACTAGATAATCTTCAACCCATTGTACGAGGTGGTCCTTGAACACTCCCTTGATTAATTGGTGGAGAATGTCGGGGACAAGGAGTTCGTGTATATCAGCACGCGGGAAACCTTCTGTAAAAGGCTGAGACAAGATGAAATAGTGCGCCAAGTTTAAATACAACGCTCAGACCTTTATATCACCAGTTATACCATACTCATTCCAGGCTACCTGTAATCTGAATGCCTCAATAACGGTTTGCATGTGCTCGTATGTCCGGGTTATTCCACATTGCTCCATCTGATCGGGTAGGGTTAGACACTTGGTGCACCAGCCTTGAACAACACCGGTGACGAGAACTTGTTCCTGATAATCAACGATATATGGGCCAAGACCATAGATGGCCTTTCGGAAGTGGCCATCCCAACACTTCGTCAACTCTGGTTTTGTCATAGCTGGCTTGAGCGGGTCGAGAATCTTGGCCAGCGAAGAGTGGAAAATTTGTCGTTTAAAGAGGCGGAAATTCTCTTGGTCGACATCTTGCTTGTCCGCTGGAAATAGAGGTGTTAAATGGCGGTAATGAATCATATTCAACACGGGCTGACCTTTCGGTTGTGCCAAAAATCCGATAACGACCATGGCATCTTGGTGAGCCCTTCGTGCACCATTGTGTACATTTCCTATTGAAAGGTATAACGGATGATACTCAGTGTTGCCAGTCCCAACAGACATGACCGTCTTGTCACTGCCCAACACAATGGGGACAAACATTGAGCCGTGAGTATCGGCATCCTGAGCAATGACATCCTGGTGTTGTTATCAGTGTTTGCCCACCAAGCATTGAGGTTTGCTCACAGATTGAGTCCACGCCCAGTTTCCAGACATAAAATTGTTGTAACGGCGTTCACCGCGTTCATCGTATGCTTGGTATGGTGTGGGGTCAATGTCACCCTCGAGACTTGTATTGGCAAGGATATTGCATGCAACATCACGAGGATTCCGATACCAAACTTCATATTCCTCGTCCATCCATGATGGTACCTTCTCCGCCGGCTTGTTGCCTTCGTACCTCAGTTTGAAGCTTTCCCATTTGACGCCACCAACATTGGAAGCGTCAATGGTCTTATACAAGTCTTTTGCAGACTCAAATGGGGCCTCAGAACCATGCGGGAGTGTCGATGCCATCCAGAGTTCCATTAGCTTATCAATCTGACCAGCCAGCATTTGATTACGGCTGTACAGCAGCTCTGCAAGTTCGAATGCCACTCGGTTCTGGAATGGTGACCAATCCTCCCGATGCGGATCCTCTTGAGGCAATGGAGGAGAATGAGGTGGTAGAAAGTCACCATTGATATCACAAGGTCTACCTGCAAAATCCAACGAAGGTGACTTATAAACATGGTAAAAAAATACTGATCCTTACCAGTTAGATAAGGGTGATGTAGCGTTTCATTTGGTGGTACCCCACCCGCTTCCAGACCGTCTAAAATTTCTCCGGACTGAAATGATGGGTTTGAACCCATCTCGTCGTCGTCATTGAGGGTGTCCTCTACCGTGCAACCCCAACGGTGATTTCCGCCATGATTATTGTCGTTGGTATCATCATGGTTATCTTCATTGGTATCGTCATTGGTATCCATTGCATCTTCGTGGGTTGGTGTGGCAAGAGGAGTGGGAGGAGGTGCTGATGCGGGTGCACTGTGTTTGACCGGATGCAGGTGATGAATACGGCGATGTTTCGTGAGTCCAGATTGATTGCGGAAATACCGCCCACAGGTGACACATGGTAGACGTAAAAAAGCAGTTCTGTCGGCGAACATGTATCCCGTCGGTTCCAGTGTTGAAAAGTGACCTGTTGAGTGGGGCGTTCAACTTGCGACCCACGTGCAGCGGCAAATCTGAACTTGAAAAAAAAAACACGTCAGCTCATCCTCTTGACATCAACCATCCCACATTCTACCACATCCTCCCACTTACCATGTCCACTCAATCCACACAACCTGACCACTTACAGACTCGCCCTACAAATGCTGGTCAGCACCCCGGTGAAGTTGTCGCAAAAAGGAAGTGACGTACGAGAGCAGAGATGGAAGCTGCGCGTGCAGAAAAACAAGCTGAGGAAGACGAAAAGGTAAAGGTGCACGCTGAACTACTCAAGAATATCGCACGTCTGGAGGACGAACTGGCCCGAAAAGATGCTAAAGAACGTACTGGTGACCGGCCGAAGCCACAGCCACGCAAGCCCTCCTCAAGCAATAGGTCAACTCACGCACCTGCCGTTGGACGAAAGGTGTCAGTGGAAAAAACAGGTAAGTCCTGAGCTGAATAGACATACAACTGCTCTCTGATTGCGTACAGAGGTGGCAAAGGGCGGTGTAGACGAGGTGCAAACCAACAAAGAAGTCACCGCCGGGTTGCATGCTCAGGCTGCCAGTGATGACCTTGAGTACGTTGACAACCCAAAAGATGCCGACTATCAGGAAGGGCAAGACCAGGACATCAGTGAAGTGGAGGAAGTCAGCCAGCCGAAGAAAAAGAAAAGAGTTCAGCGAGAAGAAAACCGTGGTGCCATCAAGGCATACCGCGAGGTGGTGGAGGAAGAAGAAAAGGAGACATGTGGGTGATTGACACACAATGTGAAGTAGACGCTGATTGATTCGTCGGAATGTAAACAGTAACCCAAATTGGAAGGCAAGTCCCAGTCTGAGTCATGCTCACGCTCAATAACATCACTCTTTTTTTTCACCATCGAAGTCCTGTCGACAAAAGCCATGTTGGCCTTATCGACAAGTGGGTTGCCGATGTCAGCTGCACAGTTCAGTCTTCCAGCCAATCTCCTGCCAGGAGTTTGCGCAGTGTCGAAACCAGTTCTGCGTCTCCGAGTCCGAGGTTTAAACATGTCAAGTCCAATCTTTCGATTAGTTCTCAACCGACCGCAGTCACGGATGACACTGACGATAAGGACAAAAATTTGGCAACAGCAAGGACCCACAAATCTTCTTTAGCGGTGAGAGGTTTCTGACCTGGTACACAACGATCTTTTTAATTTTCTGTTGCCCAGGTTGGAGTCAAGATAGAGAACAGTATGGCCAACACCACCACACCGCTTGGAAGCAACTCAGGCCACCAAGGCCGTATACACTACACCAACCGTGATCTTCCTCAAGGTGCTAAGGAAAGAAACATGTGGCGTCGGGTATTTATACCGACATACTCTATCTTCGTGGCAAATTATTCCGACCCCTGGTCAATCGTGGACGACGATGCCATTGTTGGCTTACAACATGTATGGGACGCTGTGTACCTCAATAGGAGAGGCATGCCAGATATTCCACATAAGGTTGAATTTCAGAATTGCGTGTTCTCTATTGTAAGCTTCTCTACTTGTTGATTTGCGTTACTAATCTTCTTGATTTAGGCCAACCAACGCGTTTACGAATGGAGAGCAAACTTCGCCTCTAGTGCCATCTCTGCAGTGAATGACTTCTTCATATCCAATCCTGAGTTGAATACCGATGATGCCCGCGCGGCTTTCGCCAAAGAACAACTCAACCAGTTTAGGTTTCTTTTTGCACAGGCCATTGGCACAGATCGAACGGTGAGTTTGGCCCCTCTCCGTCAACGTTTCTCATCATATCTCGTAGAGTTTCCGAGGAATCTATCAAGGCTCATTTGTGCTCCAAACTTTCTCAGCCCACTTTGTCGCCATCCGTGAAGCTATCAAGGTTCCAGCAATCTCCAAGCATGTGCTTGACCCGACGTCTGCTCTAGCGCTTTCAGCAGCAGCAGTGAGTTTCATTTGTGACCAATATAGACACGGCACCATAACCACTTGCACTGGCAGTGCGAGAGGGCTTTTCGCCTATGGGCCAACAAGGGCTTGATGATTACGGACTCAGAGGAGAAGGGATCCGGCAGGTTTACGGTAACGATAAACAAAGGCACCAATCTAGCCACCGGGCGAGACACCAAAGATGTGGCGTTCACTGAACAAATCTGGGGGAAAGCGACTTGCGGATATCTTGTGTCTATCAAGAAGATGACATCGGATGCCTTTGATTTGGTGGTCGAACAGGCGCAAGAAATTGCTGTAAAGAAACACTATGGGTACTCTGATACTCCTGTGGAGGACAATGAGGAGTTGGTGCGTGCGGCTCTGGTTGAATTTGGTGAAGAATGTAAGTTTCTTCTTTTTAATCGTGATTTCACTCTTACAGATCAGCTGGGTAGAGAGGAGTGCCAGGCTGCGTGAAAGCTTCCCGAAGAACCCTTCCTACTAGGCTGTGCCGGCGTGGTGTCGTTTTTTTGTCGTAGTCTGTCTTTGCCTTCGCGGCAATATATTGTTTTTACTTCTGCCGAAAATTTACTAAATTAAGTGAGCATTAAATATATATATATACTAGTATATAGTATACTATAGTAAAACGTAAGATGGATTAAGATGGATTAAGACGGATTAAGAGAGAGGACCTTCTTAATCCGTCTTAACGTCTCAACGGCTTAACCTGTCTTAAGAGTCCGATTTAAGATGAGTTAAGTCACACTAAGTCACAATAAGACCACGTGCGTTTTACTGATGTATTTATACTATACAATCCCGAATTGGCATTATACGGCCTCAGTGAATGTATCTAACATTACTTAATTCATCAGGAAAACCTGATATTACTTAATTTTGTCTTAGGGTGTCTTAGTGCATCTTGATCTTCTTAAATTTTGTAATTAAGATGATCAAGAAACTGTACCTACTTGAGCCAAGACAAATTTTCTTAATTTGTCTTAATTGTAAAAAAAGTTCAGGTGGGAGAAATGTGAGTTGATGGCTTGAAAAAGCCTTTGTCTTGGTAGAATTTGCACATTTTAGGTAGAGATAGTGATGAAAATTGGACTGTTTACAAGCAGTATAAAATTGGGATTAAGACCGACCAAGACAATTAAGACAATCTAAGAGATTAAGACTTCCCACATGATAATTTTACCTTTTAGTTGAGTTGGTGTCTTAATGTCTTAATTGTCTTAGTCGGTCTTAATCCCAATATTATACTGCTTGTAAGCAGTCCAATTTTCATCACTATCTCTACCTAAAATGTGCAAATTCTACCAAGACAAAGGCTTTTTCAAGCCATCAACTCACATTTCTCCTACCTCAACTTTTTTTACAATTAAGACAAATTAAGAAAATTTGTCTTGGCCTAAGTAGGTACAGTTTCTTGATCATCTTAATTACAAATTTTAAGAAGATCAAGATGCACTAAGACACCCTAAGACAAAATTAAGTAATATCAGGTTTTACTGATGTTGTCCCGTCCGCCGCCTTTCCTAATTCGTCTTTCCTCACTTTTCCGAAATGTTACATGTCCCGGCTTCTCCCTTCCCTCCTCACCACATTCTTCATCGTTTTTTTTGCATCCTGCCTGCAGTCTTTCGTCAAATGATGTTCTCATGATTTACTTTGCTTTCGGGTCACCACAGTTACAGTACAATTTGGCCATTGCAGCCCTCAATCACATAACAATCATCTCATGATTTACTTTCCTCATCAGGAAATTCTGGGGTCCTTTTTGAGACCCTTGGTGGCCTTGCACTTTTTCGCAATCTCTTGGACTTTTTTCTAAGGTTTTTTGACACCTTTTTTCATGACTTTTGCACCTTTAGCTACTTGGACAGGTTGACAAATTTTGTTGGTGGATGTGAATGTTTGTTTCTCTCTTTATTCACTTCTTTGCTTTTTGGTTCTGTCTTATGGTATAGAGAGGAATGGAAGAGCAGGTAGAATTACTTTTAGTTGCCTGATGTAATTAGATTCTTTTCATACCCTTGGTGCTCTTGTGCCTCTTTTCAATCTTGTGAGCTTTTTTGTCAAGTTTTTTGGTTCACCTTTTTTAAGTCCTTGAAGAACTTGCACATCGGGAAATCGGTGAGGCGCTGGCATGACCAGTTGGAGTTGATAAGTGGCTGTACGGATGCCGAGCGCCGGTCAAGCATGGTAAAGGATGGTACAGGTTGACGCGGCAGTTGTCAGTCAGGGGTTGAATGGCCATGGTGTACAATACTTGCAATTGAGGGATCATGCATCCATCATGGTTTATATCTGGTAGCAACATTGATTTTCAGAAAACTCCCTTGGTAATTTCTACAAAGTATGGCAGATAAAGTATTGGGCCTGATAGGTGGCTGTGTGGATGCCGAGTGCTGGTCACGTCTGAGATTGAATGATAATAGTGTACTTCATCGTTTATATATATTCAAGTTCCACCAAGTGAACTAATTACATTTAAATCGAGCTGGGGATGACTTCTGGCGGGGAAGGGAGCGAGAGGGTGTGGAAAGGGAGGGTGGGCAGGAGACGAGAGGGTGTGGGAGAGGATAAGCAGGCCACAACTTGAAGAGCAGGCAAAGGGGATGGGGATGAAGGGGCTGGGGGCAAAGGGAGTAGTAGGGAGCGGCTTTGCCAGTGCAAGTAAACATATGAATGTAGACTAGAAGGACAACCCTGGGTGTGTCAAAATGAATATCAATTTTTCCATCAGGTGTACCGTACAAGTCGCATACATTACAGGCAGAGGGGTGATTAAGCGATCAGGTACTTCATTTATAGCAGCGAGCACCGGAGCATGGTTGCATCACCAAGATCCATATGTCATCCATACAATCGTCCGAATCGTCGCTCTCATCTAGTTGCTCAAGTTCGTTGCAGGATTCCTCCGCATCGTCCCAATCTTCGTCCTCCTCGTCTTGACAAAGCTGCATCTCCTGATCATCAGGAAGAATGTCCTCACCAATTTCAACAGCAACCTGTCGCGGTCACGATCTTGCTCGCGCGCCCTAGGCATTGTCTTGACCGCGACAAGCCGTGAGCCCACCCCTACATCCACCCCGCGACGATCCGAACCGGACTTGGCGGACTCGGTGATGTGAAGTCCCCAGAGGGCCTCCACGACTGGAGTCATGCCAGCAATGTGAGCACCTTTTGGATATGCCCCCACATGGGCAGGTGCAGAGAGGGGTTCGGTGGACGCGTCCTCGGTGAGCCAGACACTGCTGAACGCGCCCTGTCCAAGAGTACACACGAGTATGAGAGTGATGTGGCGAGCCAGGACTGCTGGGGGTGTGAGAGGAAAGAATGGATCCAGGGACGAGAGCAGAGTCCGGGTTCTCTGGATAATATACAGGGTCTATGGGTGGTGGAGGTGGTAGGCAGGTGGAGGTGGAAGTGGAAGACGGGGAAGACGAAAGAGAGGGAACCAGGGACGGTGGGCGGGGGGTGGACTCTGCGTCAAACGAGATAGGGACGAGATGAGGGGTGTGTTGAGGTGTTCAGTGTCAAGGTCGAGGATTTGTAGTGATGATGCTTGGGTGGGGGCGCAGATGTCTTGCTTGGGGGCGTGCTCGGGATGCTGGAGGGAGAGACAATACGGAGATGTCAGAGAGGGTGGAGGAGACAGACGGGGAGGTCGTGCGATGACTTTTTGCTGCAGGGGGTGTTGGTGACAGACATGGACGGCACCGCCGAGCATTGCAGTTTCACTGCTGAACACGTCACCCTTGAGGTGCTTATCAGATAGTATTCTTAATTTCTTTTATGAAAACACTTACCAATATCCATCTCATGCCGAAAAAGTCGAAAGCTGAGATTTTAACCGCTGAAAAAATGTGGAAAAAGCATCATTCAGAGTTAAGGAGGGAGGGAACTGGCTTGAGGTGATGCTGGCGTATGAATCTGCCGTTCCTGTCCGTCGATGCTTTCCGATGTAAGTCGTTTTGTTCATCTTCTCCTGCAATACATTTACCAGTATCCCTCCAAAGCTTTCTACTATACTCTGGACAACATCTCTCGGAAGACTTGGCGGGAGCACACTTGCGGTCACTGTTTGGTGACACCCTCGAACCCATAAACTGCATATTGATTGGAACACTTCTCAGCATATGGGGCAGCAGAGTTTAGAAACTCCGATGACACCCTCTACTTCCTACACGAAAATCAGCAGGCTTCACTGTTTTTTTAAAAAAAAACTACCTTGAAGCCATGCTTCCGGCCCAAAATCCACACCAACAGAATCAATTCGCAGTGAGTCGTCCCGTCGTAGCACGTTCCTTTTTCCAATCTCTCGAGAAAGCCCGAATACTTTTTCGTTTCGCCTCTTTCGTTGGCCAGGACGGATATTTCTTGTATAAATGAAATGATGTTGCTGATTTCCTGAGCTTCCGCACATGGTAAGATTTCGGGGATGACGTCCTTCCAGTTTCGCGCAGTTATTCCCGGGTGTTCGGTAGCGAGGACGTCGATTTTAATTCTTGCATTATTTCTTGAAGTATAATCCGAGAGTTGAGCAGTTGCATCGAAGAACGCTACCTGTAGGCGCAACCAAGCCATGTACGCAGGGCGTAATGGTAACTCCATAATGGTATGGAGGTCTTGATCCTTTTCTGGCTCATCGTCCTCGTCCTGCACGGCTCCTTTGGATGGGTCCCTTTTAATGACAGGGTGCAGGTGGGGTGGGTCGATCCTGTCGAGGTGAATCGCGAGTGACGAGGAATTGACAACGGCCCGCAATGCCAATCCGAAAAATGCAATGTTATAGACAGTGGACTCGTGGAACATTTTGGGATCGTTCTTTGTTTGGCTTTTGAGAGTCTCGAGAGACTTCCTGTACTCGAGAAGAATGGTACGGAGGAGTTGGTGGAAGTTGTCGCAGGTTGATTCCATGTATAATAGTGTGTTAGGTTTAAACTTTTTAACACTGTCCATAAGATCTGGGATTTTTAAACCAACCCAGTTAAATTTTTCTTGTACAACCTCGTCAGAGAGCCAAGATGCAAGTCCAGAGTCTTGAAAGTCGGCAGTTTGTTGTGTCTGAGGAAAGGGACCACTACGCTTATTGTCTGGGAGGTCAACTAGACCGTTGAAAAACGGTAAGGAAGAGAGATCGTTGGTGAGTCGTTCGAGCATCTTTGGATGCGATTTCCAGGACACATAGACATCGAGATCCGATTCTTTCACTATCAGCATTTGTATTGCCGTCGCATGGTCTTGAAATGTTTGATCGGTTCTAGCGCGAAGTTCGAATAAATAAATACATAAATACATAAACAGGACTTACTCGACGTTTTTCAAAAAAGTGAGCGGATCGGACATATCAGGGGTCACTGTAGTAAAGAGAGTTGGTTCTCCCTTGAATGTCAAGGCGTCGTGCGGATTCGTAGCCTTTTTGGGATTGTGGGGATTGGCGGTAGCGACAAAAGTCAGGAGATGCGAATCGGATGAACGCATAGGGACAGTGGCTACAATTTCATGAGACCGTACCAAGAGGAGTGAGACTGCGTTCGCCAAGCGAAGCAAGTTCTTCTTTTCGTTAGGAATCTCGGCTACATTCTGGATCAACATTGGGCATTTTCCTCGATGGATTGGTGGCTTCGAAAATTTCGCCAGTAAGGCGTTAATCGTTCGAAAAGTGTGCAGCGCATCGGTGGACATAGTGGGTGGATGATAATAATGCCAGCCCTCAGGACGAACCTAAATACAGGAGTTTCTGAACACCATAGGAACGCCGTTCAGTTCGACATAAAGCTATAGACAACCGCATCGGAAAGCCATGCACTGGCAGCAGACGTTGACAACCGGAGAGAAATGACAAGCCTGAGAATACAATCGTAGACTGTGGCAACAGCGTTGGAACGCCGTGGAGCACAGCAATAGCAGAAGTTGACAACCGGGGAGAAATGGCAAGCCTGAGAATACAATTGGAGGCTGCAACAGCGTTGGAACGCTGTGGAGCACTGGCGGGAACTACGGAGTCCGAACTTGAAGCATCGAGTCGGCGGTTTGTCCAACTTGAACTTGAACTTGAACTTGAAAGTGCCTGCATCATGATGATCCGTTGGAGTCTGACTCGGAGCCTCGACCGAGCTGGGCCAGCTATTTGTTCAAGTTTGGTCTTTCCCAAAGAGGCAGGTCCTTACTCTCGGAGTAACAGAAGCCCGCAATTCGGGAACTCCCGAACGTTGAGTGCCGCCGAGAACCACAAGTTGAAGGTTCAAGTTGTCACGGTCGCCATCATGATCATGATTTGAGCTTGAAGTCAAGCTTGTGAAGTTCAGCACCCCACGAAATGGCCGACCATGATAGTACCAATACCCAAGACAGGATTCTTACCTTTCGGACTATCACTACGTTGTTGGAGATCCTCCAGTGTCTCAATGCGCCAAGAGACCACCAGCAATTCCCGCTGCTGAGGGGATACACTGCGAACTCAGACCACGATGAATGTCTTGCTGCTCTTGCCACGCTCCTGGCTAGGGACCGTGAATTCACCGCGGTATCAATCACCCAAAAGCAGAATTCTGTTTGGGAACTGACCGTTTGCCATCATGAAGAGCGGCCCAAGGCTACAGCTACAACCATTCCCAGCCCTCAGATGACTGCCAGTGACGCTCGCTCCTCAACGATTAGGGCAGAGGAATTCTCCATTCTAACTCCAGACGCATGTGACATCGACCCGTCCAATCCTTTTCCATATATAAGAAAAACGTGGTAAGTACTCAATGTCTATGCCAACAAATTTTCTTTCTCACACATTGTACTAGGACTTCACAGTCATACCAAGGACATGCAGCTGCAATTGCTCGCCTTTTCGGTTTACACGCACTCTCTCCGGAGAAGATAGGCATCTTCGTCTATGTAACCTCCAATGCCTATCCCATGATACTTCGTTGAATTCAACACCCAAATTATTCTTTGCCGTTTCTCAACTAGTGTTGCCGAAGTTCGGTTCGGTCCGGTTTTTCGCTATTTTTGAAAAACCGGAACCAGAACCGATGGTTCGGTTCAGCGAAATGCCAAACCCGAACCGGAACCGTGTCGAACGGTTTCACGGCGTTCGGTCTGCGTTCAAACGTGGTTCGAACCACGAACCCACCTCCAAATACCTCGCGCGGGCCAGACGCGCGTCAATTGACGCGGCTGTCGCCCTCACGAGGTAGATGGGGGGGCTCCGTCTGTTTTTGCGAGGTTGGGTTGGGGCCAGGCACTTCCCATGGGCGTCCGCGCGTGCTACCTACCTTGCGAAGAACGGGGACGCGTCAATTGACACGCTCCGTCTGTTTTCGCGAGGTTGGATGGGGCCAGGGACTTTCCATGGGTGTCCGCGCGTGCTGACGACCTCGCGAAGAACGGGGCACGTCAATTGACGTGCTCCGTCTGTTTTTGCGAGGTTGGATGGGGCTGGGGACTTCCTATGGGCGTCCGCACGTCAATTGACGCGGCTAGGGCGTGTTCGTGAGGTGGGTCTTCGTCGTCGCCTCGTCCATTCCCCTCGTTAGCCGATGTCGTTGGGACTGGATTTGGGGGACGTACCTGGCTGCTGCCGCCGGTGTTGCTCTGCTGCTGCTGCTGCTGCTGCTGCTGCCGTTGCCGCTGCTGCCGCTGCTGTTGCCGTTGCCGCTGCTGCTGCTGCTGTTGCCGTTGCCGCTGCTGTTGCCGTTGCCGTTGCCGCTGCTGCTGTTGCCGTTGCCGCTGCGCTGCTGCTGCTGCTGCTGCTGCTGCCGTTGCCGCTGCTGCTGTTGCCGTTGCCGCTGCTGCTGCTGCTGTTGCCGTTGCCGTTGCTGCTGCTGCTGCTGCTGCTGCTGCTGCTGCTGCTGCTGCTGCTGCTGCTGCTGTTGTTGCAGCCATTTTGCCGTCGTCGTCATCGTCGTCGTTGTCGTCGTCGGGGTGGTGGTATGTGGTGTTGCCACTGCCGTTGCTGCTGCTGCCACTGCTGCCATCGATTCACTCCGACTCGCGTTGGAACGCGAGGGAGGTTGTTGGGTGGAGTTGACTGCGGGCGCCTTCTTTATGCGGTCAAGGTGGGCCACGGGGGGCTGTTCTATGTAATAAAATGTCAGTAAAATATAGTATGAGGCCGTTACTTACCGTGGTTGTTGAGTAACATTAGTGTTGAGTCGAAATTGGGGTGTCGCGCGAGTATGTTTAAGGTCACATGACCTAAGTTCACGCGACTGCATAGAAAAAAATGTGAAAAATTAAGTATCTAAATGAGTATCTACGTAGGTAACTATACATTACGGTTCGCGGTTTGAACCGCGTTTGAACGCGGTTTGAACCGCATGTCAGTGCCAGAACCGCAAACTGAACCAGCGGTTCGGTTCAGCCAAATGGCTGAACCAGAACCGAACTTCCGGTTCGGTTCGCGGTTCAAACCGGGTTCGGATCGGTTCCGAACCGAACTTCGGCATCACTATTCTCAACCCCCTTTTAACTACCCAAAATTATTATCACCAGCGTCCGTTTCCAAAAGACAAACCGTTGCTTCCTCGAGATATCACCTTTATCAAAACCTTCTCAGAGCCTGACATCCAATACATTCTGGAATTTTCGATAACCGACTTCCCTAACCTCATGGCCGCGGTGAATAGCTACCAACCGAATGTGACCCCTCCCTGCATTTATACCGATATAACCTGCCCCGAGTTTCATCAGCTACTATGCCATCTGCTTCGTAAATTCATGGAGTTTCTTCAGGTGCTCGACAAATACACCACTCGTACATTGTCAGATGACGATATGAAACTTTTCGAAATCGCAGCTTATCGCGCTACAATTTGCGGAATGGCCCTCTGAGATCTCGTTTTTTCCTCCTATTTAGAGGACCATTTGAACAGAATGGAGCTTCCTGACCCTCAGAATGGAGCGGATACGAATGTAGAGGATGGTTATTGGGATGCAGAACTTCTGGATGTTCAAGTATCGGGGATTCACATCGGGGAACCTTCCATAGCTGACTCATATACATGTTGGTTGCATTTGCAGGTGGTTCAATTTGAAGCTGTTAGCAAACTCCTTGCATTCACGTCTAGTCGGAACCCAATGTCCTTCTCTCTCAAAGTCGTTGGCAATCATTCTACAGGGACACAAATGCGTCCTTGGAAACAGGTTATCGAAGAAATCATGTCCCTCCCCGGTATCAGTCATCCGTCTAACTGCTCTGCGCAGGATGCCATCGTAGCAATCGAGAAATTAGTCTCGACAAATGCGATGTTCCAAAATTTCTTAAACATTCACATGGCGAATGGTGAAAACTTCTATGGGACACTGCATTGCGCAGCTAGCATGGCGACTATCCATCAGGCTACATCTGCAGTAAGTGCTATATTTAATATCTCAGCTGTATGTTAATCTGATATTATTCTGCGATATAGCCTGCAGACAATGTTGTTGGGTTATCCAATCAATGTTGCCGTGCCTGTTCGCACTTGTTCTCTCTTTTGGGAGTTCGTGAAGCACAGTTCTTTGAAGTCCTGGCTCCGAGCCAAAGATTTACTGCATGCACACTGCCATTGTCGCTGCCAGTTCAAATACTTGAATCAATGATTACTTTCTTTGGGAAGGAGTTAAAACGCCTCATACTGGATATGGATGTCTCATCGCGCGTTTCGCATTTTGTTTCAGATTCACCGGAAATGACCACCAATATGACTTTCTTTAGTTCTTTCTTCGATAAGATCCTTAACATTATGCGCCTGCAATCAGCTTGAATGTACTAGTAGTAGGCAATAAATATTTCATTTTCACTCCCAAACCTTTAGTAAAAGAATAAGGATGATTGCAAACATCACAATGTCAGCCTAGAAGAGGTTCCATACAGCGTGTTACATATTGGGAACTTACATTTCGAGGTAATGTACTCTATCGTTTTTAAAACAGCTGTAATAACGAGCATGCACGCGTACTTTCGTATCGCAAAGTATGGCCATCCCATGTTGCGATTCAGGGACACACTTCGCACAGGCCCACCTGGAGGTCCATTCCCATGTCCAGGCCGGATAACTTGACCTATGCACGATTAGAATAGTACTTGCCGTGCATGAGAACTTTGACGCCAGGATGACGGGAGCAAGAAGGGCGCGGCAGGGACAGGGAGAGAGGAGGAGAGGGGGAAGCTTGGAGGCTTCGGTTGGATTAAGGGATCCTGGGCTGTCGGTTGTGTTTGGAGGAAGGTTCCAGCTTGAGGAGTGGGGGGGCCTGCATTGCAGGCATGACATCTACGACATCCTTTTCTGGCTCATCATTGAGAACAGTCATGTCAAAGATTGTTGTAGAGGTGATGGAGACCTCTGGTACGCATAGTGGTAGGCTCGTGAGTGGATGGAGAAGATGACAAAGGGTTGGCTTGTGGGGCCGTGATTGTCTGCATGTAGTAGTTTTTGGCTGGGACTCCGAGTTGAAAGGAGAGATAATGGAGGCAAGGGAAAGCAGGTTCCCATAGTCAAGCTCCGTACACGCCGTCCATGGTATCCGAGTCATGGCTGGAATCATCATCTGTAAGTCCTTTGCTGTTATCTATTGTGATATCTTCCCAGAGGTCGTCATCACGATTTCTCAGTTCGAACTCGGGTTGCTCAATGTCAGATTCATTGTCATTAAAAACTGGCGTTGCATCCTCTGATGTTGGAACACCTTGCAGGCGGTTCAAGTCTGTGTTAGATTCAGACTCGGAAAATATGGTCATGGCTCTGCTTGGGGTTTGATCATGAGCATAGACATGTCCAACTCTAAGACCCCAGTGATAGCGCATGACCATGTCACGGTCCACAAATCTAGAAAATCTGGGAGGTAAGCACTGATAACACATTGAGCCAAAAATATAATCACCGATTGACATAGTAGCTCTTCCAATCTTTGGCATCTTTGGCACAAGGGGAGAGACCAATGCCATCACGATGGACTGCTCCGCTCGCAAACCTGGGCGTAATGTAACTTCTACGCACCACATCACTGGGATCCACAAATCCGAAAGCGCCATCACTTGCTGTCAGAGGAAATTGAACACAGTCCAGATGATGGTCTGTCCAACTAACTGACTGGCTTCCGAGGTACTGGAACCATCACACCCACAGGAATTCCAACCTCCTCGGCACATAATCATGCATTCCCTCCCCAACATAGATGACGTTGGCGTGGAAAATACCAAGGACACGTGCATATAAGAAGGGGTGGTTTGAATTGGCCTGGAGATCATCAGGTTTCGCAAGCAGCATGATATCACGATGGGATGTGCCAGGATTGACCACGTCTTGTGATCGTCAGACATCATAGGTTGTGAAATTGAATCTGGCCACATTGTGACGATAAATGCGATCACTTTTGAAGATCACAGCATTTTCTCCAACCGTTGTACTTGTTAGACCACACGCTAGTGTTTGGGAAGAACCGTTGCAGCTAGTTGACGCCTGTTCCTGAGACAAGATTGCTTGCATGTGAGGAAGTAGATGATCTTTGAGCTTCGGAATAAAATCCTGCCATCCAATGAGCTCAATCGAGTTTTCTAATCATAAGTTTAGGTCACTACCTTGACTGCAGGATCGCGAGCATGTTTCTGTAAGAAAAGCGGAATATTCTCGGGATGGTTTTGCGATTTTCCAATAAAGTGATGCACCTTGGGCGGATTGGGGTGCGCAGCCTCATCTGTTTGGTGTTGAGCACGAATACGACGGATACAGTTCTGGCATCGCTCAATCCGTGTCATTTGACAAATAAAGTCCTTGCGGCTAGTGCGGGTGTACCATCCTTTGGGTGAGTGGTGTTCCAGCTCACCCTAAGTAGAACAGTTGGTATGTATTTAAACTGAGCCATTGACGACTCACTGGTTCCGTCGAGTACGAGTCCGTAGTGCCATATCTTCTGATTGTAGTGGTATAGTCACCGAGCGAATGCCACTTGTACGTGTTGAGATTTAAAGTCTTGAGGCATGGGGCAATGCTATCCAGTTGGGCAGCTGCAGCACTCTCGGATATGATAGCTTCAGTACTGCTAATATCCGACTGCTAGTCACTGGCTTCAGCGCCGGCAGGCCTGGAATGACAGACTGGAACAACACGATTGGCGGCTTGCTTTTGAGTGCGCTTTTCCTTTGCTTGGCGGCGAACACGAGCATTGAACTCCCGTTCAAGTTCACGAGTTATGAAAGCGGCACATGTCGTTTCATTGAAAATACGAAGTTTGTCGCCAAAAGAGGCTGTGACTGCATCCATGATATCCAAGGTGAGGTCGTTATGCATACGCAGTTTTGCCAAAGCGTGCCAGTGTGCGGCGACGAAGAGGAGTTCCAAAATCTGTCGATTGTGTGGTTCGGGAAGTAGTCCGTCAAATACAGGGATGGCACACTGACGCGAAAGGTAAGATTTTGTAAATTGTTGGGAATAGATTCACATACTTGCAAGAGGTTCTCGAACTTCCCTGCTGTCATGTTTTTCAATTCAGAACAATTGGCTGAGAACTTCCGGATTGCGTCCCCAAATGAAGGCAAGAGTCTATAACTTGAGCTAGTCATTAGTTTAGCCACATAACAACAATAAGTATCTTTACCGACGATCCAATTCCATGAGTAGATTTGCACCACCGTGTGATTCGAGAATGCGAAGAAGGTGAATAAAGAGAGCTTTCCATACACCCAGTTCAAATTCGTGCATCAAATCTACGACCAGCATCAAGAATAGATTGAAGCCAAAGGCGGCCAGTCTAGTCGAAAAGGCATTCTAATGATAAAGATCAGCCTACAGCATGAAGTTAAAACTTGGAATCTCACCCTATTTGGAACCAGGGATGTGGCCTTGAGCAGCCTTTCCACAGGTGCGCTGTTCACCTGCTCGTTATTAGAGTAGATCAGCTTCCTGGCAGCGGAAACCAAGCTCTGCCATTGGTGGTCATCGACTCGCGCCCATGTTACCCGACGCCGCGTATCGCTAGAGGTTCCGAGATTATGAACATTGTCTAAAGCGATGAGACACCACGGGCAAGGGCAACAACCCAAATTACGAATACTAGCAAGTAGAATTCTGTTCGGGATTCATTTCTGCTATACTTACAAAAGCGGATGATGAACTTACTTCTCAGGGTAATCCGCTGAGTAAGTAAATATCCGAGGGTAGAACCGACGCCTGACTCCGTCACAGCAGGTAATGACAATGCCATGACTCCAAGCCTCCAGAAACTCATCGTCGAGAAGAACTAGCCATTGTGCATGCATGAGCTCCCGAGTGCAGTGGGTCATAAACTGGTCATTTGGGACTTTTCCACCTGCTGTTTGTTTGGCAGAAATTTCCTTGAAGTCTTCCGGAAGCTGTTGCATGCCAGTGAGGAATGGATGAAGCGGCTGAATATGAAGAAATGTTGCACTCACATTTCGGAAGTAAGCAACATGATGGCACAAGTGACATGAGGGTTTGCACCGACGATATTTTGATTCGTTGCCAAAATACATGTAAAGAGGCCATATCTTTGCAGTGCCAAATGACGTCAGATGCGTAACATCTGACCAGAACATCAACGTGACAACCACCCGGGGAAGATCACACCCGGGCTCTCCGGGAGACTCTTGTAGTGTACGATGTGCATCGATGAACACAGGTGAGGTGTAGATTTCGCCCTGCACCCGTGCAGAGTGCTGAGCTTCACTAGGTTGCCAATGGGGCTCGTAAGGCTCATAATGAAAGTGCTGATTACCAGCTGGGTCTGAAAGCTTCTCCCGAATGACTGAGACTAAACTACGGTGATAGAAATCTGGTACAGTATAATCTCGGGGTCCAGCGCCAGGATCGGATAGGATTCCACGATGGGTATGGTACGGTATGGAAATTGTGACTGGTGTACGCATCCATCCAGCATCCTCATCTAACCATTCCCCTTCACTTTCGCTTGCCAGAGTGTCGTTGATT
This sequence comes from Hygrocybe punicea, assembly GCA_963556145.1. Lineage (NCBI taxonomy): Eukaryota > Fungi > Basidiomycota > Agaricomycetes > Agaricales > Hygrophoraceae > Hygrocybe > Hygrocybe punicea. The sequence goes on along the minus strand of OY744461.1, from coordinate 1,317,857 downwards.
TTATTCCATTTTGTATCCCGAACGTTGGATGAAAGAAACTCAGGGTCACCAACGATATCCAAAAGTTCTTTGAAGCTCGATTGCGATTTCTGGATTCCTCCATTCCAATACCACTCGCCTAAGCGGAACGAACTACGATTCGGATATGGGTAATACATTGATGGAGAAGAGGTTGACAGAGAGAATTCAGGGATGTCCGACAGTTCATTCAATTGGTTGTGCTCCTCTGGATCATGCGAGGGAGGCTCGGTGGAATAATATCGACGTGATAAACCAAATACCTTGTGTTCGGTGGCAAATACTTGGCCAAGCCAACGGTGCAGAGACCCAATGCCCAAAGGCTGTGGGGAAGTGCCGCTTTCATTTGACAGGGAAGGATGTACATCACTAGGAACGTTGGGTTGGGTGAGGGATGGCGGTGGTAGCGGACGTGGCGGTTGTGGTAGTAGATCCCTGAATCGCAAGGGGAGTTGGCGATTAAGCCTGCAGGTCCACGGCCTATGCTCCATCAGGGTCATCTCGCAATCATCAGCCTCATCATTGGCATCTGTGGTGTTGCCTACGGTAGTCTACAAGTAATGTGTCAACGCAGAATTTTCATCCATCATCATTAGGGGAACACACCTCAACTATCGCTGGCGAGCCTGCCTGATCTGACACCACTGTCAAGCCCACTGAAACCTGAGGGGGCTGCCTGGGCTCCGGAGGCCTGGTCCGGAGACAACGTCTTCTGGTGCCTGTCCACATTTGCTTTGCCTTGTCTAGGGCGTTGGCGAGGCGTTTCTTCGATGACTGGCATGTACGTCTGTGGTTCGTGAGAGCGTTGACTTGCGGGAAGGATCGTCCGCTGGAGTGGTAGCGAGGATAGATCACGTGACTCAGTTCCCACGGTTGATCCAGTGAGTTAGCAGATCTGGATGTAGTAGATACCCTATCCCAGTCTTTCCGACGCACGCGTCCTCTGAGCACCCCGAGGGTACCCCCGGTACCTCTCCACCTGGTGATGAGAGTGTGGTTTGAACCCACGCACACTGCATTTGCTCCGTTTTCCACTCCCTAGCCTGCTTGCCTTGACTTGCCATATCTCCCTCAACTCCAATGTCGGATTACTGAAGGCTTTTTGTGTTTTGGGGCTCATCTGGGGACCCAGCAGACTGGCTGAGCCTGGTGGACCGAGAAGTTGTCTTAGGGAACAGTGACCGCGATAAAATCGAGATGTTCGCTGGCAAAATCGCTGACACAGCAAAACACTGGTTCCTTGAGCTTCCGAAACAGCTACGAAAACATTGGCCCATAGTTCAGGAACTATTCATCGCTGGGTGGATTGACAAACTCAGTCCCAATGCCTTGGCAGCCAAAGAGTCCTTGTTACTCCAACAGTAGACCCCGTCGTTTTGGTTAACCCGATCGCAGATATAGTTGCAAAAGGTAGGTACACATAGCGCAGTTGCTTGCTGGGGGGGTAGGTTAACCCAAAAGACAGCTCTTGCTGGGGAAATGTGGTGTGGTAGGTTGACCCAGGTACAGATCTTGCTGGTCAAGGGCGCCTGGGTGGGTCAACCCGGTGTCAGCTCTGCCATGGGGTAGGTTAACCCAGGGCAGCTATTCCAGGATGGATGGGTTGACCCAGGTCCAGCTGTTCAAGCCATGTGGGTTTACCTGGCTTCAGTTATTGCTGCAGCACTGGGTTGACCCTAGACCAGTTCTTGCTGCACACTGGGGTTGACCTGGACCCAGCTGTTGCTGTGGCATTGGGTTGACCAGGGCCCAGCACATGCTGGAGGGGGTGACTGGGGTCCAGCGATTGCTGGGTTGACCTGGCCCCAGCTCTGGCTGCAGGATTGGGTTGACCTGGCCCCAGCTCTTGCTGCAGGATTGGGTCAACCCAGGTCCAGCTCTTGTTGCAGCATCGGGTCAACCCAGGTCCAGCTCTTACTGCTGCACCGGGTGCACCCAGGGCCAGCTTTTGCTGCAGCACTGGGTCAACCCAGGGCCAGCTATTGCTGGAGCATTGGGTTGACCTGGTCCCAGCTCTTGCTGCAGCACTGGGTTGACCGAGGTCCAGCTATTGATGCAGCACTTGGTTGACCCAGGTCCAGCAATTACTGCGCCATTGGGTTGACCTGGTCCCAGCTCTTGCTGCAGCACTGGGTTGACCGGGGTCCAGCTATTGATGCAGCACTTGGTTGACCCAGGTCCAGCAATTACTGCAGCATTGGGTTAGAAATCGGCAACAGCCGTTTGGCTTTCCCGCGCGAGTTCAAAGCTTCGACTCGTTGATTTCAACAACGGGTCAACGTGTCAGACGGGTGCAGAGGAGCACCCAAGGTAAATTTCTGATTTGAACATTTTTGTCTTCTTTGCTAATTGTTGACCTTTTGCAGCTACACCACGCCAAACACAGGCGAATCCAAAAACCCATCACCAGAACACAACACGCCAGCAAACAGAACGGAAGCCGACGAAAATGGCCACCGTGAGGATGGCGGAAACGAGGCCGCGAGGCCAGGTACGAGGATGCGCCAACGACCAGGACGGACGGCCGAGACAACCACGACGGCAACGACGAGGTCAGTCGACAAGGTCACAGACGGCCGGCGACGGGACAACGGGACGGAGAAGGATAGCGACGGGACGACAGGACGACGGAGACGACGACAACCATCCGGGGGACGACGACAACCATCCAGGTGGCGATGAGGACGATAATGGGGACGGAGACGCGGATGACGACGACAACGAGGACGATGACGACGACGATGGGAACGACGGGAATGGGAACGACAGCGACGGGGATGACGGGGACGAGGACGGCGGAGACGCAGACGAGGACGACAGGACGAGGATGACGGGACGAGGACGGCGGAGACGTAGACGAAGACGACGAGGACAACGGGAACATATGTACATTCCACTCTCCTCCCTCTCCCTCTCCCTCTCCCTCTCCCTCTCCCTCTCCATCTCTGTCTCTCTCCCGTCCCTGCTGCCTTCCCACCTTCCCCCTTCTCCCACTCCCACTCCCTTCTCCCACTCCCACCTTCCTCCCTCTCCTACTCCCACCTTCCTCCCTCTCCCACTCCCCTATCTTCCTCTCACCTGCCTTCTGCCCTTCACTATATAATTATGTATTTGGATAAAATAATCATTAAATTTATGTGTCTATTTTAAGTAATAGTGAGGATATATATATTGATTCCAATGGAGAATTGAGCAATATTAAATAGAAAAGCACAATATTTGAAGTGGGGTAAGTTCTGATTTTGTCATAGATTGTCATTGGGAATAAACAGCTCCTGTAACGGCTGATAGCTGATAGTGAAAGTAAGATATTGTGCATTGTCAAAATAATAATGTTTTAATTTTGCTATTCCCTGTGCTTTTAATAAGTGCATTCAAATTATATTATGTGGTACATTGTGTGTCATGTACAGATTGAAAATTGTTGAGGACTTTATATGGCAGTTTCTGAGTAAATATTGGCTTGAGCTGGTGTGAGCTCTGTCAATGTTGTGAACATGAAATAATTGCAGGCAGACTGGGGTGTGGCTCAAGCCTGTGGACCAACATGAGCCCACATGGCAGCAAGAGCTGGATCCTGGTCAACCAAATCCTGCAGCGAGAGCTAGGCCAGGGTCAACCCAATTCTGCAGCAAGAGCTGAGCATGGCAACCCAGTGCTGGAGCAATAGCCAGACCGTGGTGAACCCAATCCTGCCGATTGAGTGGGTCCAGGATCAAACCAACGCTACAGAATGGGCTGGACCCCAGTCAACCTACCCTGCAGCAATAGCTGGACCCTGGTCAACCCAGTGCTGCAGCAAGAGCTGGGACCAGGTCAACCCAATGCTGCAGTAATTGCTGGACCTGGGTCAACCAAGTGCTGCATCAATAGCTGGACCCTGGTCAACCCAAGCCCTGCAGGAGGTGCTGGACCTGGGTCAACCCAAGCCCTGCAGGAGGTGCTGGACCTGGGTCAACCCAGTGCTGCAGCAAGAGCTGGGACCAGGTCAACCCAATGCTCCAGCAATTGCTGGACCTGGGTCAACCAAGTGCTGCAGCAATAGCTGGACCCCGGTCAACCTATCCTGCAGCAAGTACTGGGCCAGGGTCTACCTAGTGCAGCTAGTGTATTGCACGGGTAACCCCCGGGTATTTTTGGCTGTACCCATACCCACACCCGTTGTACCTGCGGGTACAAAACCCGCGAGTTTTACCCATCATTTTAAGCCCCGGATTGTCCAAAACGGTCAAGTATTGAGCTAGATATGCTCAAAATACTCCAATGAGGTATTTTGAGCATATCTAGCTCATTACTTGACCATTTTGGATGATCCAGGGCTTAAAAAAAAGCTGGCGGGTCCAGGAATCCGTAGCCGTACCCTACCCGTACCCGTACCCGTGGCAAAACCCGCGGGTTTACCCGTACCCGTGCAATACACTAAGTGGAGCAGCAATAGCTGGACCCTGGTCAACCCAAGCCCTGCAGCAATAGCTGGACCCCAGTCAACCTACCCCGCAGCAAGTGCTGGGCCAGGGTCAACCCAGTGCTGCAGAAATAGCTGGACCCCGGTCAACCAAAGCCCTGCAGGAAGTGCTGGACCTCGGTCAACCCAGTGCTGCAGCAAGAGCTGGGACCAGGTCAACCTACCCTGCAGCAAGTGCTGGGCCAGGGTCAACCAAATGCTGCAGCAATAGCTGGACCCCGGTCAACCCAAGCCCTGCAGGAAGTGCTGGACCCTGGTCAACCCAAGCCCTGCAGGAGGTGCTGGACCTGGGTCAACCAAGTGCTGCATCAATAGCTGGACCCCAGTCAACCCAGTGCTGCAGCAAGAGCTGGGACCAGGTCAACCCAATGGCCCAGTAATTGCTGGACCTGGGTCAACCAAGTGCTGCATCAATAGCTGGACCCTGGTCAACCCAAGCCCTGCAGGAGGTGCTGGACCTGGGTCAACCCAGTGTTGCAGCAAGAGCTGGAACCAGGTCAACCCAATGCTCCAGCAATAGCTGGCCCTGGGTTGACCCAGTGCTGCAGCAAAAGCTGGCCCTGGGTGCACCCGGTGCAGCAGTAAGAGCTGGACCTGGGTTGACCCGATGCTGCAACAAGAGCTGGACCTGGGTTGACCCAATCCTGCAGCAAGAGCTGGGGCCAGGTCAACCCAATCCTGCAGCCAGAGCTGGGGCCAGGTCAACCCAGCAATCGCTGGACCCCAGTCACCCCCTCCAGCATGTGCTGGGCCCTGGTCAACCCAATGCCACAGCAACAGCTGGGTCCAGGTCAACCCCAGTGTGCAGCAAGAACTGGTCTAGGGTCAACCCAGTGCTGCAGCAATAACTGAAGCCAGGTAAACCCACATGGCTTGAACAGCTGGACCTGGGTCAACCCATCCATCCTGGAATAGCTGCCCTGGGTTAACCTACCCCATGGCAGAGCTGACACCGGGTTGACCCACCCAGGCGCCCTTGACCAGCAAGATCTGTACCTGGGTCAACCTACCACACCACATTTCCCCAGCAAGAGCTGTCTTTTGGGTTAACCTACCCCCCCAGCAAGCAACTGCGCTATGTGTACCTACCTTTTGCAACTATATCTGCGATCGGGTTAACCAAAACGACTGGGTCTACTGACTCCAAAGTCTGGACCCTTTACAGTCCGAAACATTTATGCTCGACGTCTTCTTCACACAACCAACCTCAGATGACTTAGAATCCCATTTACCAGAAGTACGAGGTACATCAGCTACTACCACAACAACAGCCTTAGGAACAGAGGCACACATCGCGAATTCAAACATCATATCGGGCACCGCAACTTCCAAGGACAGAGTACAGAGTACAGAACAAAATGTGAACTTCGAGGACAGAGTACAGAGAACGTTGGACACAATAGAGGCCGTTTACCAAAAGAGGACCGAGGAATACGAGGAACGAGCGCATCTGAAAATCGCGCTAGCATTTGAAGAAGGACGCAACACAGGGATTGCCGAAGAATGCCAGTGTTGAATCACACTAGCGTCAACAAACATCTTTACACCCGCCCAAACGACAGCACAAAACGAGCCGTTGACCTATGCTTCTGTGGCAACTCAACGACGACTGCCCACCGCGACCCAACCAGAGCCGCACACCAACACCTCCGTTTCGTCGCAAACGGACCCACCCCCTTGCACCAACACGTCAACGCAAGCAAATGCGGCACCCCCAGCGCAAAAACATGTCCCAGCACCCATAACCGTCGACCCAAACGCACCAAAAACGACGACAGCTGTGCCGGAGCGTGCCATGTCCCCGTCAAGCACCCAGACTGCCCCATCCACGCGCGAAAACGCGCCCCAGCACACCACAGCATGCCTACCGTCACCACGAATAATGACGTTCATGCCCAAACACGCCACCTCGCTATTGCCCACCCAAATGACGCCGCTGGCTTATATTTCCATGGCAGCACAGCAGCAACCACCCTCCTGCACCTCAACATCAATGCAGATGGCTCCAAACATGAACACGAACACGACCCCACCAGTCCCACTCCCAGAGCTGACTACAGCGCTCGTGCCGAGGCACGTCCCCTCGCCCGAATCTCAACAGAAGACGCGCCGTGTGTCCACATTCACCCAGAGACCACCAGCCCTGCTAACAGAGACGCCCAAACACGCCGCAAGCCCCATTCCCAGCATATACGCGTGGCCCACAGACCTACCCACACCCATGTCGATCCCAAACCCCAAGTCTACCCCACTCGCCTGTCCCACGAAACTACACATGTCCAAACCCACAGCAAGCCACGATGCCATCGTCCACGCGCCGCAACTGCGAATGCCGAGGTCCAATGGTGTTGAAGCACGAGCGGACGACTACGCGAAGTCCGGGGAGGGTGAACGGAAGCAGACGACAATGGACATGAGAGAAGGGGACAGAGACGGCGCAGAAAAGAGGGCGAACGAGGAAACGAGGCTTGCAGGGACGGGGACAGAGGAAGTAAACATGGAACCGTCGAAGAGCACGGCAAGCAAGGAGCCTGGGATGTACCAGGACAACGAAACCGCCGAACGGACAGTCGCGAACGGGAACGTTCGCATGTCCAGCCCCACACCGTCAGTCATGTCCACATCAACTGTTCGACCCACACCCCGCCCGTTCAGCTGGGCCGAAGACACAGCGCATATCCCCATTTACATTACCACCACAACGAGGAACACCCCACGCAACACATCTGCCCTTAGACCCTCCACCAGGCCATTTACTGCTTTGCGACGCTGCATTCGACAATCTACCCCACGCATACAACCCCGATGCACATTCCCCACACCGTCCGGCCCCATTTTCACTCGAAGCCACCCCCACGGCATTGGCCCTAGGAGACCCACTATCACCCGACCCCTTGTCTCTGTTGACTCACCACACCCCGATCTGACGTACCCTGATTGGGATCGTGATCCCTGTCTTTGCGATTTGAGTAGGACACTGATAGCCCTGGGTTGGACCAAACCGGAGTAGTTGTTTCAAGTGTTGTTTTGTGGACTCATCATTTCTTTTTGCTCTTGGACACTTTCCCCTTTCTCCTTCTCCTTCCACTCCCTGTTTCTCTCTCTTTCCTGTCCTTGTTTCTTCTTTTACTTGACGTGCTCAATCTTTTTCTCTTTCTTTTCTCTGTCTTCCCTTTTGATAGCGACAAGGGCGTCGCTATGTGGAGGAGGGGCACTTGGAGTGGTAGCAAGGATGGATCACGTGACTCAGTTCCCACAGTTGATCCAGTGAGTTAGCAGATCTGGATGTAGTAGATACCCTATCCTAGTCTTTCCAACGCACGCATCCTCTGAGCACCCCGAGGGTACCCCCAGTACCTCTCCACCGCACACACAAAGTGATTCACTTGTAGCATTTTCATGCCAGTGGTTGTCCATGCTACACGCCGTAAGAACAGCTTGTATACTTAAGTGACACGCTGGCAAGCCTGAGGGGGACTCCGACTTGGACTCGGACTGAACTTGAACTTGAAGCTGACTCGGACTCATTTACTACTAGTCACTGTTGGTCACGGTCACGGTAGTTTCACAGCACCCAGGCCATAACTACACCACCAAGTTGAAAAAGAAACTTTGCTTTGTATCCGACCAGGCTGATCCCCCGTCAACCGTAGACCCAAGCGTTCAACGCCTGTGTCACACATCTGATCGTCTATCAGCCCTTCTGACGTCATAATAATGAATCCGAGTCCTTCAAGTGCCGAGTCCGGATCTCGACTCGGAGTCGTTGCGGAGGGTCTCTTCGCTCTCATCAGCGACGCCATCTTCACAATCGCCCATGGGGATGTAAGCTCACTCTATCGAGTTCCACGTCTCCAGGATAAGCCCGACCCATCCTCCCTATTGTAAATCTAAAGAGTATATTTTGCTGCTAACTTTAGAAATAACTTTAGATCACTCAGGCTCAGGCTAGTAGTCACGGTAGTACTACTACTACTGTCGATAAATGTTCTGAACTTTCTCCTCCGAGTAAAGGGGCAAAAAGGCTTGAAAACAAATAAAATCATGATTTCCATCATAATAGTAGCTGATTACAATATAAAATCTAACGGTCACGGTCTTGTTCAGTAATTACAAAATAATAGTCCTGTCAGTCCGAAGTGTAAATATTTCATTACCCACATATTCTATGAAATTTACTTGAAAATGAAATATTTATGATTGCCTACTACATTCAACACCTCCTCCCAGGTTCTCACTACTACCATTCTTGCAACAGAGCGCGTTGACCAAGCTAATTTGTGTGGTGTGTAATCCATATACTCGAAGTCCGGACTCGCATTTAAATTTGTTCAAGTTTCAAGTTGACGTGATCTTTTTGTCCAGGGTGACTCCCTATGTACTTCGATAAGATCCATATGCGCCTGCAACCAACTTGAATGTAGTAGGCAATAAATATTTCATTATCAAGTAAAATGTGGGTAATGAAAAATATTTACTCTTCAGACATCATTCGTATGACAAGACTGAGATAATAATCATTGGTCGAGGAACCGAGCTGTAAGTGTTTCATTGTTCTGGGCGGCAAGCTGACAAGACTTTGTAAATTTGAGTGAGTGTCTCCATTTTGCGGGTGACCGCAAATCTGCCTTTCCAGACCTGATATCTGTTAGACACTTCTGAAACCAAGACTCGCAATCTCTCGACCAGTACCCCACATTGAGACCTGAAACTTCCCAGGCTGAAGGCTTTGGCCACCAAGAAATGTCGGTCGTCTGTTGCCCACCGTGCTTTGCATCCTTCTGACCTGTAATGCCATAAGAATTAATCTACAAATAAGGGTTGCTGAACATCACCTGTATCCACTCTGTAAACGCCACAGATTACATCCACCTCATCGCTAGTTAACTGATCGTCCCAGTAAGCAGAAGAGCTTCTTCCGTCCCAGAGACAGATTCCATCCTCGAAAACACGGTCAGAGGGCGCATAGCATACATCTTCGTATCTGACAATGTCTCGAGCAAGTCGGGCGACAATACCGCCTGCTAATGCAGAAGCGCAACCACGTGGAGAAGTGAGGATTCAATGACGATAGGACTCATAAGCAGCGTAGTCGAGAACGTCTGGCTTATAACCTTCGGGGCGATATCCGAGGCCTGGGTAATGGGAAATCATCATCGGGGGTAATGCCTGGCGGGGAATATCTCGAATGCAAGTTTTGAAGGAAATGCCTCGGTTCAACAACTGGCGGGCGATCTCCACAAGATCAGGGCCCCATTGGTGATGCACAATCTCACAAACAGACGCTGGATTAGTCAAGACGAGTTGCAGTGAAGGCGCATCTATGGTAGAATTTGGCGAAATGAAGTAGTAGATTTTATCCCCCAGCAACTTGCTGCTAATGTGAATTTTCGACCGGACATTTATGTCTGCCTCGGGTTGCTGTAAGTCATGCATTGGCTTGGGTATAATTTGTCGTGAAAGCAGATATCCAAAAAAGATACACATAGACTCCCGTACTTCTTTAGACGGCTCAGCACAGCCTGAATCCCAGGAGACACCGACCAATTTTCGGACCAACGGCCAATCCACAGTTTTTGGAGGCTCCCTCACCGGGCAGATTGGGTTCACAAAACCGAATCTGTAATACAACAGATCGTCTAAATTGTCGTTGAAATCGACCAGAGCATTTGAATCATCTATGTCTTGCACGTTGTGAATACGCTGCAGATCGGCACAGGAAGAGGAGGCCCCCTCAAGGTTAGGCTGCTGCTCCGAATCTTCGGATAGCAGAGGGAGGGATTGAAAATCGATATTGCCATCACCATTGTCACCGTCGTCATATTCCGAGTCGTCATCGGGTTCGTCGGTTGGAGCGAACTCTCTACAGAGATCCCATTCGTTACGAAACGAATTGTATCTACGTTGACTGGGGGCATAATCCTCCCAGTAGCCTTCGTAATGATTTCGGCCAGCTGCTCTGCGGACCAGAAATCCATCAACGTCATCCCAGAAAAAGATCCTGGCACCTTTCCTTCCCGGCAAATTACCTTTGGCCGCATTCTCCTCCCGTTGCATGCGAGACTGCCTATCTTGAGGTGGTTCCACTTTGGCTCGTTTGGCATTAGCTTTTTCTTGGCGGGCAAAAAAAGCTCGCCAATCCTCGCCTTGTAACTGGCCACTGTATTTCTCCACTGGAGGGAATGTGCGAGGATGAACAGAGGTAGGAGCGGTATCATTGGTTGTGGAGGGGATGGAGGAAGACGGTGCAGAGGAAGACGGTGCAGAGGAAGATGGCGCAGGGAAAGATGGCGTGGAGGAAGACGGCGTGGGGGAACTACGGATGTCGTGACAAGGGACGTCAGCCTGCAGAGTTGAAGGGGAAGGGTTGAGTCGACGCTGTGCCATAGTCCTGAGACTTTTAAGCTCAGTGTGACTTGGGAAAAATTCCTTTAAGTTTCGGGGCGCGTGGAGGGGCATGTTGTTGATCGCACCCCAATGGTAATATAGTGGCATGTTTATTTGCTCAAACAGTGGCAGCGTCCACCGAAATTCGCAAGTCGCCATATCAACGATTCCGCCCACTCTCGGGAAATTGAAAAAGTCCCCTAAAGGCGATAGCTCCAACTCCGTTATCCATTGAAGATGTATACCAGTTTTCTTCAAGACTCTTTCGTGCCAACCTAAACTTTGGACTTGATCTTCAGTCCAGTTTAAGATCAGCAATGCATAAGAAAGCGCCGCCATCAGTGGTAAAAAGGCGTCTCTAGATTGTGAGGCGATAAATTGAGCTTGCCGACGCATACGATAAATGAGCTCGTAACCATATCTTTTCGGAAACGACCAAAATCGAAAGTATCGAGGCAACGATGCATTGCAGCTGTTGTATATTGCGTGAAGTGCCAACCGTAGACTATGTTCCATGGCAACCCATTCCTGAGTGAGACTGGGGTCCAAATGCCAGTTTCCATTGGGGAGCTGATTCAAAGGCAGTGGTCTGTCATCCAAATGTAACTGATAGAAAAGAGGACAACTGAAAAAGGATTTGCGAGTTGGGACGAGCGACATGTAGGGTGTTTCATTGACGATCCAAGCAGTTTTACAGATACCACCGAGAGAAAGGGACGTCACGGTAGGATTATCTTTAGGACGTGGAAGCCGATCGAATATGCTGTAATCTCCATTGACGACCGTGAAAACTGTCCTGCCAACCAGAACATGGCGGCCTTCAAAAGTGAGAAGACTCATTGCTCGACGCGCCACTGCAGGTAATGGTTGTGAAAGGCCAATTAACGTTAGAACGTTTATCGGCTGGCAGTAGTCTGAGTGGACAGAGTGCAAAGTTGGCGGCAGTGAACTTGAACTCAGAACTTGAATTTGAAAGGCTTAGTATAGACTCCAGCCACTCCAAGTCGGACTCCGAATCGGACCGTGCGGTGGTGCGGCAGCGTTATCGTGTGACCACAACTGTACAGTCACAGTGCACCGACTCCGCCGAGTCACGGTCTGAGTTTCAAGTTCAACCGTGACTCGGACTACCATGACTTCACAGCATTCTGACGCCATGCGAGTTAACTGCCCCTCTCTACTGCATGGTATTCTATGCTGTGCGAGTTCCTCACTGACGGTATTCTATTGTTGTGCATCTTTTCTCGGCTGGCGATATTTTGATAACCGTCCCAAAGAGTTCGGACTTGATATACGCTTTCGATCTATGCGGAAGCTCTGAGTCAGGCTTGTGCAATGGCCCAACGCCGCAGATTTGTATTTTTAAGCATTTTTTCCCTAGAATTTGTGTAGTGGTGGACTTGTCTTATCCTTCAAGGTAGATTCTCCAATGATCAAAATGATGTTCTAGATTTATATATACAATGCTCAGGCACAAAGGAACCATATGATCAATAACACTCTTCGTTTAGTCACTGTTGTCAGTGATCTCGATCACGTCGTCAGGCGCTGACGGATTTCCTGTCGCACAATAATGATGTTTGAAGGCCTTTCACGTCATGATTAAGCCGCAGGTGCAGCTCGTGAATAGGATACGGAAGTCAGATTCCGAGAGCCCCAGACGGATTGACGAGTTAAGTTGCATGAGCATATCAATTGGCTTCAGGCGCTGGGTAAGCCTTGGTTTTCGAGGAGAAGGGATACTAATCTCTCTGTTCAGATTTATGTCTGAAGCTTTTGTCAAAACCATCCTCACCCATTGAAGCAAAAACTTACCGGCTAAGGCATAAGATCTCCTGAGGGATCTCGGGCCACTTTGTGACCCCTGAACTGGATTTGTATCAGCACTGACCGAGTTGTCTATCAATTCAGATACGGGCAGAGGGTGAGGTTCCTCGGGATCTGCAGCACGTCGAATCACAATTTGAATGAATATTGACATGAAGACGCGTACCTCTGGCCGGATAAGCCTGCACTTGTACACCTACCTTGGTGTAAAGACGTTCCAAGTTAACTGCCGCAAGTCAGCGGAGGGTAAGCCTCAATCTACCAAGTATCATTCCACAACTTACCCAGGTATTCGCATCTGCCCCGCACACATAACGCGACATATTGTCCCGCTAAGCGGCCAGTTGTAGGCAACACGATAGCTGCCTCTGTGAACGTAGGCGGTTGCCCGCGGATTGCCAGCATGATTACTGGGCATATACAACAGGGACCGAGGAAGCGATGGGAACTATGGTGGTCGTGCAGCGCAGATGGTGGGACCCGTTCCCCATTATCATTCAATGGCCTGTCATGAAGATCAGCAGCGAAACACCTAATAAGGCGACGCGTACCATTTCCACACGGTCAGCCCATGACCGGTGGCATGGTTGAATTGAAGGACGGAATTAGAGGTACGAATCTTGTGCAGATACACACGGCTACGGGTTAAAGGCATGAGTCACAGCAGGCCAGGTTGCTAGCACCGGCACCGTAAGCCCCCCTCTTTATACTCATTTATGTGTAGGCAGAAGCTGACGCGTATCGTCGATACAGTCAGTATGAGTCAGGATGAGTCAGGATGAGTCGAGACGTCCAGAGTAAGTTTATGACTCACTACTAATATGTCGTATTTTATGAGATGCAGGTTTCGATTTCGAGTCTATCGAGCTCATTACATCAACGAATTTCTAGAATCGCCGGAGATGTCTGAGGACGAGACCATACACGCAAGAGGCCTGGCTCCAGTGCACTTCAACTCGGCCCCAAGAAGAAACCATCGGTAACTTGACTCAAACTACTTGACATCAGCTCACCCAAACACCAGGTGCAATTCGGATCCTTTAATCCATTGTGGCCGCCACTTTGGACGAACTGTGCACGCTTTATGCAACGTCCAAGCTTTGATCACAAACGGGCTTCTGCATCTAGGTGAGCTGGCAGATGAGCCGGAGGAATCATTCACTTACGAGTATGTTCCACATCTTTTGTGAGTCATCTCTGACCCCTTCCAAATCTTCGTTGGCAGGCAAAGGCGGGAACACCGAGTTTTCGAGGTGCTGCTACAAATGATACCGGGCCTCAAGGATCGTTTGATGAATGGATCTGAAAACGACACCCTATCCATAGCTGAATTGGTAAGCTAGTCCTATAGAGAGTTGCCTTTTCCTTTTTCACTTTTGTACAGTTGCAAAAAGGTGTCTCAAGTGCCCGGTCTGACGATACAAAGAGTCTCAAGGGTCCGATCCTAGAGTGGATCACTCCGCGAGGCCAATCCCTCAACCCCCCCCTCTCTCGCAATGTCAAAGTGGATCATGGTTTTCACCACGAACGCACAGGCTCATTGCTTTGCCCTGCAGGACAGGATTGGTCCAACCCCGAGTGCACCATCCTGACCCACTTTGTGTTGAATTCGCTGACCTTGAGCAGGATCCAAGCGAAATTACGCAACGGCGATATGATTGTTTCTGGTGATCACTGGCCGATTTTTCTCTACGCAGGACATGTCTACAATCCAGAGGATCCGTGGAAGGGCTTATTCAAAAGCCAAATACTCATCTCAGTGAGTCCCCGTCTCCCCTCTACATTGGTGCACCAATACTGAATATCCCCAAGGCTTATAAACATGTATTTACGTCCCCCAGCTTGGTTGATAAAGAGGTGAAGGCAACTCGATCGGGCAATGCACGAATTCATGGAATGATGCGAGTAACTCCTGCATCCATCGCGTATATCGCTACACAGGTTCGTCTGCAGTGGTTCTTAATCGAGCAGGTTGACCTTCCTCTGGTAGGCTCGGTTCGCATTAAGTTCTTCGGCCGTTTTTTCTCGGACAGACACAATTACGGACTCGGAACGCTTTTACCACAGCGTGTTGGAACTATTTGATGATGTGGAAGAGAAGGCCGAGGGAAAGGCAGATTCACAACCCCGATATGAATAGCCGCCAGTAGATAATTCATGTATCAGCCACCAATCTGCAATCAATTATTATGTCCCCATCTCAGCTCTACAAGCAAAGATATGAATTGTCGTCTCTTGGCACTGTGCTAACTTGTTTAGACAACGCTCGACCAAGTCTTGTGAGCTTCGACAGTGTTTGCCAGTATGGGTTTGCTGAGTTTGCAATTCCGACCAATCTGACAAGCTGTTAGCATTGTGAGATATGCTGATAAATATTTGATAAGTCCTTCACAACTCTGGCAGTGCCGGAAAGATCCACGAAGTCCACAATCAATTATAAGGGAAAGTACCACTGATACAGAAAGGTATGTCTGATAGACCTTGAGAAAACCATAAACTCTACTGTCAATTACAATGAAATGCAATACTGATACAGAAAGATATGTACTTGTAAGTCTGGTAGTGCTTGAGAAAACCATAAAGTCTACTGTCCATTATAAGGGAAGGTACTACTGATATTCAATGTTATTTATTTCACAAAATGACGAACTCGAACCAGCCGGGCATTTATTGATCGTGAAATGTCATACTTATCTTATCAGACCATTCCAAGATACTTCTGTGGGTTATCACAATCTCGACACAATATGATCATATAAACAATTCTTGTAGCACTGGTGAAAACTGTCAACCCTACTGTCCTTTATCTTCCCTTATCGGCGACCTCACAATTCTTAGATATATTGCACAACTTATATATCTTATCAGGCTATGTAAGGCAAGCTAAGACCCTCCTCGATTTCCCGATGCACCTCTTCTGGACTTGTTGAGCTTTTTGGCCAAGGTTTTTGGTCCACCTTTTTAAACCCTTGAAGAACTTGTGCTACTTCTGAACTTTGTCGAGCTTTTTTGTCAAGTCTTTTGGACTTTTTTCTAAAACATCTTTCCTTACCTTTTGACACCTTTTTCTCAGTTTGTTAGATCTTTTTTAAATGTTATTTAGTTTGGATTA
Source organism: Hygrocybe punicea (assembly GCA_963556145.1). NCBI lineage: Eukaryota > Fungi > Basidiomycota > Agaricomycetes > Agaricales > Hygrophoraceae > Hygrocybe > Hygrocybe punicea. The sequence continues at coordinate 1,302,048 of OY744461.1, read as the reverse complement.
CTAGCATCAGGAAAACACCTTTCCACTTAATGTGACTTAATCTGTCTTAGCTGTCTTAATCCAAACCTAAAATTTAAAGAAGTAAATAGGACAAGTTAAGAAGTTTTAAGACATTAAGACGACCGTTAAAATTTAAGATACACTGAGACAACTAAAACCACCATAAAAAATATTAATAAGTACTAACTTGAGTGATGGGCAGGGAGCGCCATTGTTGTGCTGATGACTGGGTGACGTTCCTGCTGTTGCCATGATAACTGCCCTTGTCCTGTCAACCTCATTGCCATCTAGCTTGTCCTGATTGGAACTAGGTAGTTGGCTGGTGACCATGCCAGTGCCAGTGATAGTGCTGGTGCTGTGGTGGTCCTGGTGCCATCACTGGCATTGCTGCCAGTGCCAGTACTGGTCCTGGGCCTGGTCCTGATGCTGGTGCTGGTGCCATGCCGTGGTGTGGGTGCTGGCAGCTAGGACAAGGTGAAACTATTGGGACAACTAACCTTTTCTCTTGCTACTCTAGAACTCTCACCATCTCACCGTTGTGTCCATCATTGCCATCGTAATGTTGAGAGGGTGCGGCATGCAAAAAAAACACTAAGTCCACACTTTACCTTTGTTTGGTCCTTGTTCATTTTTGTCTCAGCCATGAGCACAATTCCTTCCCCTTCCCATTCCCCTGAGTCTGTATCGTCAATATCTCATGAATCCGGACAAACCCGACACCTCCAAATGACTCCCATTCCAACCTGATGTAACCCGACGTGATGTGACCCAACATGACCGATGTGACCCAATGTATGCTGCTTTGTCATGGCTGCTTTCGGACCAAACCCAGCAGCCTCATAAGCCCCGGAGTTCCAATTATAGGAGATGGTTCTCATCAGACTAGACTCCTGATTTCGGACTTGCCTTTTATACCCATCCCCTTGTCCTTTTGGAGATATGTAGGACATTTCAGATCTTTTTCATGGATATTTGTTTTCCCTTCCATTTCACTGTCTCTGTCACATCGCAACCCCCCTCTTTATATCCCCATTCCAACCTTTCTTTGTAGTTTACCATCGGCCGAAATAGACAAGTCTGAAAGTAGACTACTCACTCCTGTACTATAAAAACGGTCCCCAACAACCATACAAAAAGAGATACCCTTAGTCCCCGTTTCCCTCATAGTCAGAATCATTTTAATCATTTCAAATGCTCGTCCTCATAGACCCTTAGATTTTTATAGTTCACTTCGTTGTCTTTATCATTGTTCCCTTACTCATTCATTGTTTCCGACCTGACCCAACCCGACTCGCCGTACCCGACATTGTTGGCATCATCGGGTTCTTCATTATTTATCCATTTTCAGTCCGTTCATCGCTGGATTCATCATTATTTGTCCAGTTTTACACGGCGGCCTTATATTTTACTTCCATTTCCACTTCATTTACTATTATCCCCACCACCGATTATCCACAGTCACTTCTACGCTAACACCCCTCAGGTTAGGATTTTTATTATATCTTCCGAAGCCACCCTGCACCTGCATCTACAGTGCATCCCTCTCAGGGCCACAAGAATGAAGATGATGACAGTGACGACAGCGATAGCAAGAATAGCAAGAAGGGTGCCAGTGCCAGTGATGATGACAAGGACAAGGACAGTGGAAATGAGGATGAGGACAGAAACAACAATGAGAATGGTGACAAGAATAGCAGGGACAGCGACAAGGACAGCGACAAGGACAGTGGTGATGGCTCCACCAGTATCAGCAGGTCAGTACCAGTGCAGCATGGGCACCAGCATCAGCACTGACTAGGCAATGACACGGGTACGGGTAACCCACACGGGTTGCGGGTATGGGTACTGCCGGGTACAGGTATGGGTTACCTTTTGTGGACCCAGGCAAAACCCATACCCATGACCGCGGGTCTTGGTATACCCACAGGTACCAGCCCAAACAGAGCCACACAGCTTCATGGGAATTCTCAACACAAATACCAGCGTCAACAACGACACCCAGCAATGCATCCGCACCCCAACAGGCTGCCCCATGCATGCACACATCCGCAACAACACAGATGACGCCGCTAGCCACCACTTCCATGGCAACACACCATCAACTGCCTGCCAAATGGCCCCATCCTCGTGCGAAACCATGTCCCTACACGCCCACTGCAAGAAACAACAGAAACCATGTTGCACAACGCCCTGTCGTCAAATAGTGCCCCAACGCAAACCCCCATGCCCAAAACCCAACAGGAGATGCATCATGTGCCCACGTCAGCCCCAAACACACCGTCCCTGCTGCAAAATGCGTCCAAACACATCTCAAGTCCCACCCCGCCCCAAACCCTGTGCCCGTGCAACAAAACACATTCAAACACGTCCCAGACTGTGGTCCCACAACACCCGACCATTTGACGCCCACACAGGCCCCAAAGCCTGTGCCTGTGCAACAGAACATGCCCAAACGCGTCCCAGACCCTGTTCCCCCCCCAAGTACATGCCCACACACACCCACAATCACGACGCCGCTGTCCAGATGTCGCAACTGCAAACGCCAAGGCTAAACAGCATTGAAACGCAGGCTGACATGTACACGACGATGGAGGAGGATGAGAGGGAGGGGAGAATGGGAGATGGTGCGGGGAATGAGGAGACGGATATGATGGGGGAGGGTCTCTCACCCACAAGAACCCAACCCGTCACGTGGTTCCCAGCCCCCCCACTCCTCATGTTGGAGAGGTCCCGAGGGACCTCTCAGGGTGCTCACACAGGAATCGAGTGGAATCGCTCTGGATGTCGAAGGATGAGACTGTCTACTACATCAGGACACCTACTGACTAAGGTCGATCGTGGGAACTGGGTCACGTGACAGCCCAGGCACATCTACTACAATGTTTGCACAGTGCCACATCAATTGACGTGCGTGTCAGCAACACGAGGTAGATGTGGGCTGGAACCCGCCGGGTTTCCTGTGAGGGTCAATACCCATACCCGACCCGCTACTACTTGCCATCTACCCACTGAAAAAAGACCCGTGGGTAGACAGGTATGGGTTGGAGCAGGTCCAGGTACGGGTCGGCCTCAGGACACCTGCGGGTATACCTGTGTCATTGCCTAGCACTGACCCTAATACAAGCCCCACACCAGCACTAGCATGGCATCAGCACTCCTGTTCTCCCACTTTCCCTCTCACTCTGCCCCCTCTCACACCAGCACTGTGCCAGCACTGGCACCAATGCTGGCACCAGCGCAAATGTGGGTGCCAGCATGCCAGCAATACCACACCAGCACTGGCACTAGCCCACTGATGGTGGCCAGGATGATGAAGAAACATGTAACAAGGAGGTATGGTATGTTCTCTCATTTCTCATTTGTGGCAAGCAGATGTTTGTTTTCTTTTGTCAGTATTACTGCCGACACCAGTGTCTGGACTGGCATCTAGTAGCATGGCACCCGACCCCCAGTACCATACAGACCAGTATCAGCATGGCACCAGCTGGCATCAGGACCAGGCAGTGGCAGCAATGGTATTAGCATCTATAATGGTACCAGTATTGGTAACGATTTAATAAAAATAAATTTATTCATATAAAATTAGTAAGTTAAATTTAACAAAATTTTAGCATAAGAACCTTCTTAATTGGTCTTACTGACTTAATGGTCTTAACCCATCTTATTGCATCTTAACCCATCTTATTGCATCTTAAGTCACGTTTTAAGTCACGTTAAGTCACGTTAAGTGGAAAGGTGTTTTCCTGATGCTAGCAGTATTGGTAATTTTTGGAAGAAATGGTATAGTAATTTGGAGCCCCCTACCATTGTTGTTGTCACCACCCTTGCCACCACTGATGGTTTCATTGTCGCTGTCATCATCATTGTCACCCTACCAGTTGGCAGTGGTGGTGGCTGGCATAGTTGTCCTGCTGCTGTTGCCAGGTGGCTGTGGTGGTCGCCAACATTGTCCCGCTGGTGGTGGTGGTGGTGGTGATGGTCGCTGTCACCATCGTCCTGTTGCTGCTGCCAGTTGGCAGCAACGTAGTCATCGCCATCACCCTGCTTGCTGCTGCCAGTTGGCAGCGGTGGTAGCTGTCGTCACTGTCATCCTGCTTGCTGCTGTCAGCTGGCAGTGGTGGTAGCTGTTGCAATTGCCATGCTTGCTGCTGCCAGCTGGTGGTGGTGGTAGCCGCTGTCGCCCTGCTTGCTGCTGCCAGTTGGCAGCAGTGGTAGCTGTCATCACCATCATCCTGCTTGCTGCTGCCAGTTGGCAGCAGTGGTAGCCATCATTGTCATCCCACTTGCTGCTGCCAGCTGGCAGTGGTGGTTGCCATTGTCATCACTGTTGTCCTGTTGCTGCTGCCAGTTGGCAGCGGTGGTGGCCAACAACAACGACAATGTGCCACTGCTTGCTGTGTGGTCTTGGTAGCCATCATCATTGCTGCTGCCCTGTTGCTGCTGCCAGCTGGCAGTGGTGGTAGCCGTCACTGCCATCCTGCTTGCTGCTGCCAGTTGATGGTGGTGGTGGTTGCAGTCGTCGTCCTGCTGCTGCCAGACAGTGCCAGTTGGTGGTTGTGGTCACCTCACTGCTGCTGCCATCATTGACCTGGTTAGCGGGGGTTGGAGGTGTTGAGTACTTACCTTAGCAGCCTGGTGTCCTTGCACCCTCCTTGTTGTTGTGCTGGTCATTGTTGTGGTTGTGGTCATTGCTGTTGTCATGTCTGTGGTCAAAGGTCAGTGACAAAAATACTAAGTCAAAACTTACTGAAAACTCAGATGATGTTTGGCACTGCATTTTGCCAAACATCAGCAAATGGTCTATGTGCGACCTCCAAACATATATAAGTCATGCACATAAGTCATGTACAGTCATTTGGTAGCGTCTAACTTAGTATCACTTCAATTCCTATACTGACTTATATGCTTACAGAACAACTGTAATAGTTTATTATGTAAATATATGTATTGTAATTTTTAATTAATTAATCATTAATTAATATTGTCCTTATATGGTTATACAATCAATGAAGATTTGAGCACTTGAAACAACTTATGAAACAATTTTTGTGCCTTTTTCTGCACTTTTCATGAGCAGTTTGACCTTTGCAAGGGAACCTAGCTTCAAAAAAGTGAAAAATCTTGTGGAAAAGAATAGTCCTTTTAAACTTTTTTGCAAGAGAAATCCTCTTTTTCAAAAGAATCACCTTTTCTAAGCAAAGGGACCTAGCTTAGAAAAGGTGAACATCTTGAGGGATTTTAAACGTGCACAGGTGAAAGGTCACATGCCATGTCACATGCTTCGATCTTGCTAGATGATGTGATGTTGACGTAGCTCTATGCAAATATTCAGATTCATTGTCTTCCCATGCAAAAACCACCTGTAGCCGGAAAACATGCAAATCAGGTTTATATTCCCTCCGACATTCCGAAGTTGAGACAGTCAGCCAGATCAGCAGCAGCTACAGTTCCAACTCATCTGGCACTGGCAACTGAAGAGCACAAGCATATCCAGGCCCAGCTGAACTTTGTGGGCATTGAAAAATTCCACTTCAAGCATACCCATGGAGACCAGGGTAAGATATCTTTATGTCATAACTCAGGCATGTTGAAATGCAACTCAACTAGATTGTGCCTTTCAATTGTTGAGTGATCTTGGGCTCCATATTCCAGATGAGCTCCCTCGCAACATTCGATCAAAATTGGTGATTAAAACAAGTGATTCCAATCGCATCGGCCCTGGAAAGAAATATACCCGATGGACTAGACTTTATCAATGCTTATGTGGAACTGATAACGATCAAGGCCACCATGCATCAAAAAGACGACAGATACCTTGGGAAAATGTCAAATGCAGCATGTGCGTGCGAGTAATTTCAACTCATGATGAACTTGACCCGAAAAGTAAATAAAATCCAATGGTATTTGACATGACCATGCTTACCTTCATTCCCTAGACAAGAGAATGCTTGTGATAGACAAAATATCAGGAATGCTGGACCATTCACCTGCGTGTCAAAAACTAATCAAAATGTCAAAAAACCCGATCATCCCACTGCACCCTGACCTTCGACAATATGCACTTAATTTGCTCTGGAATCTCACACCTATTGGCCAAGTACATTGATACACACTCATACGCACTGACCACTGAATCGACGAATTGGACAGATTTATACTATCCTTAAAAAACAAGTCTGACATCTTGCGACTTCGCGATGGCTCGCGACAACTAGTACGACTTCTCGATCGTATCGTGATCATCTCCGACGACATCGCGGACCAAGATAGAGAAACCCCCAAATCGGATCGAGCCCCGGACCCTCGCATAATAGTTTGCCTTTCATAACAGTAACACCCCGTTTCATCTTAGATACGCTAACTCGTTTAGAATACCTATTCCCTTTCTTCCATCCAACTCCTTTGTTCTTCCTTTGTTACAGGATCATCCTCATCTTCCTTTCACCACCTCTTTTGGCTGCGTTTACATGTGATTGATACGCAGTCCTTTCTTTCGACCCCTATTAGACTAGGTTTCTTTCTTTACATGACTTTCTCACTTCGTCTCCGATCTCCGACCATCTTCGTATAAAATAGCTGTTAGATTACACGTAGAAACGGCAAACTAAAGTGCATCGTTCCCATCTCCCCACTCAATTATACCTTTCGAACTCCAATACGACTTTACTTTCCTCACATTCGACCATCCCCGACCGTAGTTCTTTAAGTCGATCTTCTTTAGTCGCCGTGACTTTAATCGCCAAAGTTGCACTATCAATCGTGATTGTCGCGAGACTCGTAGAAGTTATTCCACTTCACTTACTTGCAATCTGACCAGTCGAAGAGTGTTGTTAGTGCACAGCACCTCAATTAGCGTATCAATGTTTACTCTGTCGTGTCTGGGCAACCCAGCGGTGGGGAGACAGTCCTGGCGATCCACAACACCACTTTATTCTAACAGAATATGAGTCAATGTCGCTTTATCGCACACTTCGCCGCGAGGATGGTATTCCCGAAAGGTCCAAAGCAATCGACAATCTTGATTGTTGGTTTTGCGAGCTGAACCCTGAGCCTCCATTTCCCATTCTTACTCAAGCTTGCCTTAGCTATCAAGCACTTGGACCTGGTATTTCTGACCGACTTGTCATCATTCTCTCAACTGCACGTCAACAGGATATGGCTTGGAGATTTGGCCACAGGTGACAGATGCTCATGGACGGCACCTTTGGTGTTTGCTCTAGCTGTGTTCTTGTCTTCTTTCTCATGGTCATCGATGATCAGAATGTTGGTATACCTGTGGCAACCATCACATTTACGCCCAAAAAGGACGCAAAATCAGGCCACGCCTCATATGATGGCCCACTACTCTCAGAGCTCTTGAAACGATGGAAAGTTGCAATGGGAACCAACTCCAAGGGCAAAGAATTTGATATTCGAGTCAGAAACACTGACAATGATACCCGCGAACGATTTGGACTTCAACAGAATTGGGTCGACATCTTCTTGCTGCTCTGTATGTTCCATTCCTGGCAGGCATGGCGCAATGGTATGAATCAATGTCTTCGCTGTATACCGAAGGGTGATGCTCACCAAGCTGTTCGCTCGCATCTTGGCATGTTTCTCATGTGACAGCTCAAGGAAATCACTGATTACGCTGAGGCTATTACTACATACAACAAAGAACTGGCCTATTTTTGTTCACTGGGGACAGCAAGAAATACCATGGACAAGCAAAAGTCTCAGGGTGGCCTGGCCTTTCTCGCATATTTCAAGACATATCTGATTGTCTGAAGCTTTTGGATATCTTGGTCAAAGGCTGATGTGGTCGAAGCCACTCGCATCCTCAATATGCCTTTTAAGAATGTTCCACGCACAATGAATCACTTGGAGTCCTTCAATGGCCACATCAAAAAAAAGTATTTTGCATCTTATCAGCATTCAGGATGATTACCACGCCTCGATGTTTGGGTCATGATTATGGTCACACGAGTTATCCCTGACTTTTTCAATGAATATGATGAGCGATGGTGAAAGGCTGACTATGACAATCTTATGCGCTATGCAGCCCCGAGTCCAACTGGTTCATCTTCACTTTCTCAAGATAAATCCAATATCTCCACCACCATGATTATCCCCACCGGCACCTCTACTATCGTCACTGAACTTGATGAGGATGTTGAAAATTCGATGATGCAGCAATTGGAAGATGACGAAGCAGATGAATTAGAAAGTGACAGCGATCTGTCAGACATGTTTGTATGCAGTGACGCTGAGGATTTTGAACATGAAGGGATGGGTATGCTATTGACAATCAATCCAGAAGGCGAAGGCAGCGGTTTTTCATCAGGTTCAGCCGACAGCAGTCTTCAGCAAACCCCTGAAAACATCGACATGGCACTTGATGAAAGTGTCATTATCCACAACTTACCATTCACATTTCCATGCCATCCACAATCGTTCCAATCACCTGAGCCTGACATATTGGATGTGGATCTCCTGTCATTTGAAATATTGAACATCGCTGTCACCAATTCTAATGCCAAGGCCATAGCCTACCAAGAGGTTGTACTCGCAGAAGATCACTTGGCAGAGCAGCTTCACAATCTGCTCTCTGTTTCCACGGACCCGAACATTCATACCATCATCAAACCTCACTTGAGCCCATGCATTCAGTCTCAACTTTGGACAACTCTACTATCCACCGGCGGCCAGCATTCCACAGATTCAAGTACTTACCACAATTGCGAAGGCCTCACCACACAAAAGAAGGAACGCCGTAAAGAATCACATAGAATTAGATAGAGAGGGGCAGTGACTAGCAAAAACCTGTCTGTATTACTATTGCCATTTACATCTTCATCTTCATCACCTCCAACATCGGCTTTGTGGGCTTGGGTGATGCACGGCGCACAATGGGCTTGGGTAGTGTGCATTAGTTTGGCAGTGAATGGCATGTACAATACCTATGTTGGTGGTGAATTTTATGTGCATGCAATGGACTTGGGTTGCACAGTTGGCTTTGGCAGTGCGCAGTGCACTGTGGCAGTGGGGCATTGATGGTGCATGGTGGGCTTTGAGGGCGGGCTTTGACAATGGGCTTTTGCAGTGAATGGTGAGCGGGGACGGTGGGCAGTGGGCAGTGGGCAGTGGGCTGGTTGCAGGATGGGTGGGTTTGAGTTTGCCATCACCGTATCGGCTGAACACCAGGAGCAGACTGCCATGGTATTTTCGCTGCCAGGATTCAGACCTGCACAAGATAAATACACGTTCAAGAAGCAATAGTGCGGGAGTTTGCTCACCGTACTTTTATTTCCACTCAATGAAGGTCAACTAGTTCTCATCAGAGTTGCTGTTGAATATGGTGTCAGTGAGCGGTGGGCGGTGAACAGTGAACGGTGGGTGGTGAACGGTGAATGGTGGGCGGTGTGTGGTCATGGTGTCGGCACTCGGTGGTGAGTGGGGATGGTGAGTGGTGGGCGGTGGGTGGTCGTGGCATCACTGGGTGGTGAGTAGGGACAGTGAGCAGTGGGCGGTGAGTGGTGACTGTTGAATATGGTGTCGGTGAGCGGGGACAGTGAGCGGCTAGTACTGTGTACTGTGTTAATTGATGGTGGGCTTTGATGGTGGGGCTTTGATGGTGGGCTGTGTGAATGGATTGGGCAGTGAGCGTGTGTTTGTTCATATTTTGCATGTGACCTTTCCCCAGTGTCGGTTGAAAGTCCCATCTTGAGAGCCTTTGAGAGCTTGTGCACCTTTTGGCCTCTTGCAAAAGGGTCTCAAGGTGTGGGAAAAGGACCCCAGAATTTGCTGATGCTTTCTGCTCACCAGTCTTTACCCACTTCCCACCACATAACTCTAGAGGTACAGTACAATTTGGATTCTTGCCTACTGCAACTACACTGTCCAGGGGTTTGGGCCAGGGTTGGGCCAGCTTTCTAATGGCCCTGGCCCAGCTTATAAGGGCCAGGGCCAAGGTTGATCACACTTGGCCCCACAGGGTCGACCTGGGGTTGGCCTGGCCCAGCTCAACACCTTTGTTATTTTGTCACATTGTCACACCAATGTCACATGCACAACATCCCCACCCCTTCATGCCTTCTTCATATTTCATTAACCCATTCCCCCCACACTCGTTCTACAACCCCAACGCACTTGGAATTCCATGCCCCACCAAATCCGGTCAAAAATCTGCACCTGGAAAGCCCCAAAATGGCCCCAATGACCGTGCCCAACAAGGAACACCACTCATGCGTCACTCGCGAAACACAGATGAATGGAACCATGAAGCAGAAGGAAAACATGCAGCATGCAATGGATTTAGCCTGTGCACCCCCAGGTATGCCTGTCATTGCTGTTTCCATGGTTGCTGAGCAGGAAACGCGTCCCAATGCCCCATATGCCGTTTTCAATGTGTCCCAGCACATCTGCCTCCATTTTGCCCCCATTTCACCACCCGTTCACGTCCACAGCCTCGCCATCATCCCTGGATACAATCCCAGGCCCCTCCCCATCGCTTGATCCTGCGCAGTTCCCAGAAAACCACATCAGCACCCAACAAACCCCATTTTCGACCAGTCCCAGCACGTTTACCTCCATTTTGCACTCGAATGACCCTCCCTTCGCATCTACGCCCTTTCTGTCATTCCCAGAGGCCAGCCCAGACCTCTCCCCACCATCTGGACCTGAGCCATCCCCAGAAGACTGCACCAGCGCCCAGCCAACACCGTTTTCCACACGTCCCAGCCCATCTGCCCTCATTTCACCCTCGTCTCAGTCCCCGTCATCGTCTACACACTCGCTGTGGTCCCCTGATACAAGCCTGGACCTCTCCCCATCATAAAAGCCCTCACTGTCACCAGAACAATGTGGCCACATGTCCCAATGCATTGAGAACACGCGTATCGACATGACCACACCCGTTTCCCACTCGTTTTGCACCCCAGCATCACCTATGCACTCTCCGTTGTCCCCAGAGGTGAACCATCATGCCCCCCTGCTGTCTGCACCTGTGCCATCACAAGAACAACACGCCCACACATCCCAACGCGTCGAGAAGACATGTATCGACACAACCACACCCATTTTGCCCTCGATTCGCCAGCTGTTTGCATCTATGCCCTCGCCATCACCCCCAGACCTGATCCGTCACAAAACCCTGCTGTCTGAACGTGCGCCGTCCCCAGAAAAATGTGTCCACCCATGCCCAAGCCTGCTTTCCACATGTCCCAGCACGTCTGCCTCCGTTTCATGCCTGTTTGGGCCACCGTTCTCATCTATTGGCTCAACGTCATCCCAGGATACCATTCCAGACCCGTCCCAAGCACCTGAGCCTGTGTCAGCCCCAGGAAAATGCGTGCAAGCCCATTTTCGACGAGTCCCAATGCATCCCCCCTCGTTTCATGCCTGTTTTGACTCCTGTCCACACCCACACACTCTCCGTCGTCCACACCAATGAACCATGACATGCCACCATCATTTGAACATGGGGTGTTGCCAAAAAGATGTGTCCACATGCACATCAACGTGTCCCCCCCTGTTTTAGTTCTGAATCGCCCCCCGTTTGCATCTACGGACTCGCAGTTGTCCCCAGAGGCAAGCCCGGTCTTCTCCCCAGCATATGAGCCCACACCATCCCCAGAAAACCCTGCCGGCGCCCAGCAAACCTCGTTTTCAACCGGTTCCACTGTATCTGCTCTCATTTCGCCCTCGTCTCGGTCCCCGTCATCGTCTATGCCCACGCCATCATCCCCAGAAGCCAGCCGTGACACGCAATCAGTGTCAGCGGCCATATTGTCCCCAGAAATCTACATCCTTGCCCACCAGAACCCGTTTTCGACCATTTCAACCACATCCACCCCCGTTTTGACCCCAATTTGCCCACAATCCATGTCCAGACCCCCTCCTTCATCCCCTTCATCAAGCCGTGATGTGCCGCCAGCACCAGAGCCCATGCCTTCCCCCAAAACGCCATCTTCGAGGCATCCTGACCTGTGCCCCATTGTTTTGCACCTGAATCGTCCCCCGTTTGCACCTACGGACACGCCATTGCCCCAGGAGACCAACTGTGACACACCCTTGCCATCTCCCGAAACACCATCACCACCACCACCATTACCCTCACCATCAACATCGACTCCCTCCTGCATCCCCGTTCGAGTCAAGACACCTCAAGCACTGCCCTTCCCATCGTCACCACTGTCCTCATCTAAATCTATGCCCCCTCCCCTTTCAACATCCATGTACAAGATTCAGTCCACATTCTCATGTCCACCGCACACACCTCAGTTCTCTTGCAAAGAAGTCGACACCAAGATCAAGATTTGCAATCAACAAGGATACTCAGAACTCAAAAAAGTTCTCATCAATTTCATCAATTTTCGAGCAAGTCATTTTCTGTTGGAAAAGTGAGTGAAGAATTTGGAGAAACAGTTTGGTTATTTGGAGAATTGGATTTCAGGTTTGGACAATCATGTTGCTTGTTTAGAGTAGAGTCTTCTTTCCCTTTAGATTTTCTTTTAGATTTTCTTTATATTTTCTGATTTCTTTTGTTCTTTTGGTTTGATTTCACTTTACTTTTACTTTTTCTTCATTCACTCCCCCCCCCCTTCTCCTGACTGGGACAGTCAGATTTTCAGTGACCAGGAGGATGATACACATGCTGCATGTCTGAGGTCCGAATCACCTATTTTACCTATTTTTATTAGTTAGTTTTTGTTATGTACTTATTGTAGCACAACAAGTACAAACAAATAGATTAGATTCCCCTTTTTCCCCCATCTCTGCTGAGCTCGAGACCTCCCTTGGATCAGTCCTCGCACACCACACTTAGACTCTCTCTCTGTGTATCACCGTAACTCAGTGGCAGCAACCACGGCTGCAATGAAAATGGCGGTGGCAACAACTGCAGCAGCAGCAACAGCAACAGCAGCAGCAGCAGCGACAGTGGCAATGGCAGTAGTAGCAACAACAGCGCTGGCAGCGATACAGCACCAATGGCAGCTGCAGCAACAGTGGTGACATGGCAGAACGAAGGTTGCCCCTTCCTCCCCACCAATCCCAACTCCTCACAACCCCAGGCCCAGAGGGGTGACCAAACCGGTAGTAGGTAGTACTACTACTCCACTTAGGTAGTAGTAGTGAGTACTCGGTTGCTTACTTAGTAATTGGTATTACAATCACACTCGCAGTGGCCACACTTGAAAAAGCTTGAAATGTATTATGACATACAAAAAAATCTATTTACGGCTTCATCTCCTTTTGGGTGGGCTAATCTCTGGTGTGTACACAACTCTCGTCTTGATTTTGCTACAAGAAAAGGCTTAGCGTTGATTGAGTTATGCTATGTGGAACGTACCGGTGCCCACGCCCCTTGGGAGGTGACACCACTGCCAGATGCGGGTCCACAGACACATCGCCATTGTCTATGATTGCGTCTCTATTGTCCATGTTTGCGGTGCCGTTGTGTCCAGATTCGGCATCTGATTCTGAAGGTCCCGCCACTGAGTCCTGTCCGGAAGATCCAGCTTCTGGTGTTGCATCAGGTGGAGGGGTCGTGGCCTTATTGAATATGCACCTGAGAATGCTGAGGGTGTCATTGTCTCCGTCTAAATTGTCATTGTCGTTGTCCCTGTCGAAATTGTCGTCGTCGTCGTCTTCGCTCATTTCATCTACATGTAAAAATTGAGTGAGCATGTACAAGTGAAATTAAATGTTAAGGTACCTGTCTCCCTGGCGGCTGAGTTGTCCACGTCCTCGGGATCTGGATGATACTGCAAGCCTCGCTTGGCACCCTTCTGTTGTGACCGGTATGATGCGCCAGATGCTTTCAGTGTGGCCAGTTGATCCTTCAATGCCTTTGTTTTCTCGGCGGACTGCTTCTGATTTGCCAATTCAGCCTCCAACTCGGCCCTGATTGTGTTGTATTGAGTGATTGCTGTATGTCGGGCTGCTGCTTGACGCATCTTGCTCTCTTTACAGAGCCGGTTCTTGCGAAGCCGTTTGGATTCCGAGTTGAGCCGATTGTGCAGAATCCCAGTATCAATAGCTTGTTGTATCTTCTCACGAATGGTTTCATCGAATCGTTTGGCACTACAAAAACATGAGATGTGAGCTAAATGGCTGAAAAGACTAAGATACATATGCTATGACAGCTTCTAACAATGGTAGGTTGACTCCGGTGTTTTGATTTGTGAGTGGGTGAGCACTCTCATTGAGATTCATGCTACTGGGCAGCAAGTCCCATCGGTCACTTGGTATCCTCGTGAAATTCTTGTTGATGGATGCCCAAAACCAAGAACGGCGTGAGTCTTTGTCTTTGATCCAATCTGATACTCTCGATGTTAGTACTCTGGGCCATGAAACACATATACTCACCTCGAAGCTCCTTGGCCTTGTGTGCCCGACACCATCCCTCAAATGCCGTCAACTCCTCTTGTGTTTCAAGGAATCTTGAGGCATGAACATGGTCAAAGTCGGCTTGGTTCAGGTATGGGTGCAATTTCTCTTGATTCCTTGAAACACAAGAATCTGAATCAGCAAGCAGCATGACAACAAGAAAAGAGGACAGGCTACCGATCAATGTGGACATAGCACAAACGTAGTATATATGTTGGCATTACCAACGGATCCGTCTCGGTGATTCCTGTTGTCTCAGGTCGATTTCAGGACACCAAATAGTCGCCCAAACCTTCGGCCTGTGGCCTACTGCCATCCAGAATAATGCCGTCGAGTCCATAGCCATCCAAGAACATTAACCCAACAGTCTTTTGCGTGACCCGTTTGAAGGCATCAAAGAGTGCTTGCCATAACATTCTATACACGAACCGAGTCTCGTGTTGGCTGTACAGACGAGCAATTGTAGCGCCTAGTGTAGAATAAGTGAGAATAATCACAGAACCTGACAGTGTAATGTATGCATATTGAGTCGACGGTGCCAAATGACTATCTCCCATTCCTTCCATGACCCATGTACACGCTTGTAGGTGTCATCAGCCAGCAATGCATTTGTTCCATGTACCAGGTTCGCAAGATACGGCAGCATTGTACATACAATGTTGATCCCATTGACGGTGCGTACTTCATGTATGTATTGATCTTCAGCTGGCAACTGCAGGTCGGATCTGCTTTGGTTAATAACTCCTTCGAGTCCAGTACCAAAAGGTGTGGCCTTAGCTTTCATGCGCGCAAGGATTGTACGCCGCTTGCGGTTGTTACCTAGAGCAGGATCCACAGCTGAAGGACTCTGGTTCTGGAAAAGAGCACGAGTGGTTACAGCTGAGGGACACTTTAGGTGAGAAACTTCGTTTATTCAGGCCAACCTATTACATACCCTGGTCTATTTTTCCTACAGTCACACCTGTGACACCAAATGCCTCAATCGCCTGCTCATACAAATGCACGCCATCCCTTGTGACCTTGTCTGCAGTGATTATCGGATGACTATGACCATTTTTCAACACTACGACACCATGAAGAAGCGAGCGATCAATTGGGGAATAAATAGTAACCCGGGTAGGGCAAGGATGGTGCACAAGCTTGCCTTTAGTGATTACGCCATCTTTAATGTGTGTGTATTCTGCGAGCAACCTGACTAAGAAAAGAACTGACAGAGTAGCTGATCACTTACCGCAGCCGTCTTTGTATTTCGCACCTGACTGGCAGGAGCACATATTCATGCATCCCTGAGCAACTGCGACATCCTGGAGAGCATGCTTGAAGGCGCCATTGTTCTGCATAACTTTCAAGAGCATCTTCTCATCAACAGCTAACGGAATTCCAGTGAACCGGTGGCCATTGATGTTGTCACCACGCTGATAACCAGCACACCCAACAAAGTAAACTTTGCCGTCGGGTGAGATCTGTTGGAAAGTAATGATTATATGCTCGGATTTGACTGAATAATGACAAATACCTGCTTGAATTTTCGCATGACAGGTCCACCATTGCAGACAGTATCTCCGCGAACGAACTGACATTTGATGGCTTGGATTTCATTGTGGAACCTATTTTGATCGCAATTAAGGCTTGGAAGATGTCATATAATGCTTAATAAACACACTGGGCAATTTTGACCTCCATGGACGACTGCTCCATCTCATTGAGATCGCATTTGGTGTCGATGATTGCCTCCTGTGCTTCAAGATCAACCTCGAACCGTTCACATGGAAGTATGTCTTCTCTGAGTTGGTCGCATGTGTAGAATCCGTGGCATTGCAAGATCGTAGCTTGACAGAGTACAACATCTTGACCGAGGCATAGAACTTTTGTTGCTTTCTTGGCGTTTGTTGACCCGCCGGTGACTGTAACCCATCCTTCTTGATCCTACCCATAAATCTGTAAGCAAAGTGTCCAAAAAAACTAACGGAACATACATAGGCTCGAAATATCTGAGCAATTGAAAGAATATCACCTTTCTTGTCAAGGTAACTGCCCACTGGTTTGGCTGACACGTCGAGCACCGTCGCAAACGACTTTCCAGGCTGTGGTACGTCCCAATACTTGAGGGGTGTAGTAACCATCCGTAACTCGTCCACCTTCAGCTCGCGAGTCACTGAAATACAGGGATCATTAGTATCTGACCCATTGATATCGATGACTTCCTGCTTGATCTTGGGCTCAAGGATCTCCTGCTTGATCTTGATCTTGGTTGGTGTACTTTCCTCCTGAACCGACTCCATCTTCCGCTTCTTGAACTGCGTGTGAACATATTTGGGGAGCGCCAAATCATCATCTGAACTGATCTCCAGTGGGGCATCGTCTAAATCTGCGACAATGGCACATTTTTTTGTTTGTTGAGGCCAATTGAAGACAAGTGGTGAGAGGGGGTCGATTTGACATGCTTTCCCTTTCTGGGCCTTGTGAGCCATCTTGGTGGTCAGAGGCGACCAGGACGATGCAGACGATGCCAGGGAATGTGTTTATGAGGTCCGGGATAAGGCAGGTGAGGCGCGGGAATGCAAGCTGGGAGTCGGCTGCGATCCAGATATTGTAGTAGGCATAGAATGAGCAATCGGAGGGTCTTGCTGCGATGCCACCCGACCCATAATGGTTTTGCTGAGCCACGGTAGGAAAACTTTCGGCTGGATCCAAGCGGCTGCGTTGTCGCGTGAATAATACCCAGGCTGGATCACCTCGAGCACATCCTGAAGGTCCTGAGGGATATGCTAGATGAATATAACATTAGAATGGTGTAAATTATTGCTCATAACGGCCTACCGCTGATACAAATTGCTGGAGGTTGTCATCGGACACTTTGAGAAGGATCTTGTCGATGTTGAGATCCAATGGTAGGGTTGGGCCAGCCATTGCTGTAGTACAAGAGGATGTGGTGGCATCTGGGGAAGGGCCTGGTAGTTAAATGTGAGATGGATAAATCGGCCACACACCATGAAAGGTATGATGAGGCCACACAATAGTGTGGCCTCGTTTCCGTCGTCCGTTGCCCCCGTCCCCGTTCCCATGCTCGCTGTCCTTGTCGTCGCCATTGTCGTCATCCCCGTTGCCGTCGTCGTCCCCGTTGCCATCGTCCTTCTTGTCCCGGTCTCCGTTGTCCTCGTTGTCCCGTTCCCCCATTGTCGTAGTTGCCGTTCCCGCTTTGTCGTCGTCTTCCCATTCTCGCCGTCGTTGCGTTCATCGTCGTTCTTGTCTTCATTTACCCCGTCGTCCTCATTCTTGCTGTCATGGTCAGCCTGGGTTGTCCCCGTTCTCAGCTGCGTCCCATCTGCTTGTTGCTGTTGCCGTGTTCACGTTCGTTTGGCGTGAGGGTGCAGGAAAAAAACCTAAAAGTGTTTAAGTAGTTAGTAGAATAAAGGAATAAATGAATAGAATGCTTAGGGATTAGCATGGGTTACCCACGGGTAATTTTTGCCAACCCGTACCCAACCCGGCTAATACCCGTACCCGCTGCCACGGGTATGGGTTGGATGTGGGTTGACTGGCGGGTCCCGTGGGTCCCGGAATTAGACGCGACATCATTGTGGTGCTGGGCACCACCTTTCTCCCATTACCTCACGGATGCAGTGCCGATGTCAATTGACGTGGCAGTGCGTGTCCGCGAGGTGAGTTGGGCGGGTGGTGCTGGCACTGTCGATGCTGATGTGGCCATGGGGGGTTGCATTGGCATTGGTGTGGGTGTGTTGGCGTGGGTGCGTGGGCTTTGTTGGTGTGGGTGTTGGCGTTGTTGCTGGCGTTGTGGCCGTTGCTGGCATTGTGGCCATTACTGGCGTCGTGGCCATTACTGGCATCATGGCCGTTGTAGTAGTTGTGCCTGGTCAGTCACGTGATCAGGTTCCCACGGTTTGACCTAGTTAGTAGCCTTCCAGATGTAGTAGTCAGTCCATCCTTCCTATCCAGTCGACCTTTCCCTCGAGTCCTGCGTGAGCCCCCGGAGTGGTGATGAGAGTGTTCTTCGACCCACGCTTCTCTTTTTCTCATGGTTTTCCCACTTCTTACATTTTTTCTCGCGAGACAACTTTTTCCGGCCTCACTACCCCCCAAATTTTCACTTTCCCTAGACCCAGCTATGTCCACACGACCCCCCGCAACTTCGTTCGACGTTCCGGAGCCCCGTGTTCCCCATCAGGATCCCACATAGCCCGCTACTGTGAGTTTTGGACAACCCAACGAAAATCGCAGCGCCGCCGCACGGACCCCCGTTTCTCGTCACCCCCACCCCTACACGGACCCATTCGACTCCCCACACACTCGTTCCACTGGCCAGGACCCCCTGTTCCCCTCCATTGTGCCAAACGAACCCCCACCGTCGTTTCCGGACACCCGAGCCACGCGCCACGTCACCATCGCGCGGCCCCGTTCCGCCAGCACAACCGGCCCCAGACCAACTCACCAAACTCGCGGCCCACCCCCCAGAGCACCCTGTGTCTCGTTAACGCCCCAAACGAGCCCCCAACGCCGTTTTTGGTCACACCACGGATCTTCCACGTCTTCCCCGTTGGACCCCCGTTCTTTCGTGTACCCCAGCTCAAAGGGCATTCGTTTGAGCTCCGGACCCTCGTCCGACTCCCTGGAGGCCCCCCGTTCACTGTCGTCACCCCGAACGAGCCGTCCCTGGCGTTTCATATCCACCCAACGCCCAACACGCACCATGCCACGTCATCACTTTCGACCCCGTTTTTTCGTGTAACCAAGCTCCACCTGTGTTCACCCAACCCCCGGCACCCACGTTCCACATGCCAGAGCCCCCCGTTGCGCTCCGTTACCCCAAACGAGACCGCCCCACGCTGTCTCAAACGAGCCACACCACCATCTTTGGTGGACCAACACCACGCTCCCCATTGCATTGACTTACGCGGCCCCATGCCCACTTGTCAAGCCCGCGGCCGACCCATTAACCACTCCAGTGCACCCTGCGTCCCACCAACACCCCGAACGAGCCGTTCCCACCACATCCGGAACCCAAATGCCATCTCGCGTCACCCCACAACCCTGGCAACCCCACCCCACTCGTGCACGTTCGTTAGGACCCCCAGCCTCGTTCCCTGGCCCTCGCGACCCCTCGCGACCGTTTCCCAGAGCCCATGCGAAGAGATCCCTCGACGCCGGCGCCAGCTCTAGTGCCCAAGTACATAGCTTTCCCCACTATTTCCTTCTCTGTTTCCTGTTCTCGGTTCCTTTCCTCTCTGTTTCCTTCCTCTCTATTTCCTTTCCCTCAATTTCCTTTCCCTCGTTTCCCCTGTCTCTGTCTCTGTTTCCCCCACAATTCAGTTTCATTATTTTTCTATGCGCTTGATCTGTCACCTGGATACCAGATGCTACCCAACCGAGTTACCCAATGAGTCACCAGAACCAAACAAGCACCGACCGAGAACTGCAAACCGAGAACCTGTGATACGAGAACCGAGAGAACCGAGAACTTGCAATACGAGAACCGAGAACCTGCGATACAAGAACCAAGAACCTGCGCTACAATTATGGATCAGTTTGGTCATCTACCACCACCGTTTTTGATGGACGATATGGTCCCGCTCCATGAGATGGAGGACTGGGAGTCGTGACTGAGGAGTTTTGGAGAGCTGAGAGAGAGTCTAGTTTGGTCATCTGCCACCACCGATCTTCGATGGACGATATGGTCCCACCTCACGTATAAGGCCCGGGGCATCGTGAGGGACTGGGAGTCGTGACTGGAGAGTTTTTTTCTTGGTCAGTTTTGTTTTGCTTTTTGTTTTCTTTTAGTAGCGGTATGGTGACGAGGACGTCACCATGAGGAGGAGGGGCACTTGTAGTAGTTGTGCCTGGTCAGTCACGTGATCAGGTTCCCACGGTTTGACCTACTTAGTAGCCTTCCAGATGTAGTAGTCAGTCCATCCTTCCTATCCAGTTGACCTTTCCCTCGAGTCCTGCATGAGCCCCTGGAGTAGTACCTCGGTACCACTCCACTGTTGCCATTGCTGTGGGCGATTGCATTGGCGTTGGTGTGGGTGAGTTGGCGTTGGTGTCGTTGGTGTTTGGTGCTGGCATGGTTGGGTGAGCCTGGTGTTAGTTACTAGTTATAGATGTATAAATAAAAACTTACCTTTGGCAGCGGGGGTGGGTGCACCATCCCACACTGCTCCTTATGGCTTTCGCTGTGTATTGTTGGTGGTGCCGCGTTTGAGGTGATCGGCGTGGTGGTGACATCGTGGCCGTTGCCAATGCCGTGGGCAATTGTGTTGGCGTTGGCGTGGGTGCGTTGACGTTGGTGTGGGTGTTGGCGTCATTGGTGGTAATGCGTTCGAGAAGCGTGGTTGCGAGGTTGGCGGTGACGCATGTTGTCAGAAACGCATTTGTTGATTGGCACCCAGTGACCAAATAAAGTCACATGGTCCATGCGCCATTATTATAATAATATTGAAAATAAAGTAAATAGGAAAGAAAAAACCTACCGGGCTTGGGTTGGCAGATAACGGGTACGGTTGTGACCAAACCGGTAGTAGGTAGTAGTAGCAGTTACTACTACTACTACCTCTTTAGTATATACTCCCAGGCCCACATCAATTGACGTGGCACTGTGGCTTGCGAGCAAATTTGAGGGTGGAGGAGGACGATTCGCAGTCCAAACTGCATCCAGATGCAGACTGAACTGCATGGAATGGTCCACATGGACCCAGTTCCAGTTTAGCAGAAGGGCCAAACTGAACCAAGGGTCTGGTTTTCAGTTCAGCCAAAAAGGCCGAAAACCAGACCAAACTGGACTTTGGCAACACTACAATGCAGCAAGAAATCAATGGGGATGAGTCACTGTACAACCAGGGATTGCTGGCTCAGACCTGGGAAAGGTTAGAGTCAAGAGCACATATTCTATTTTAGTCAATTTTGGGGGATGATCTATAGCAGGAGTACAAACAGGATGGATAGTATTGGTCTGAACTTGACAGTCATGTTTAAATGTGCAACCAGTCTGAGTTGTAATCGTTGGCCCAGGATATATCCTGACTCAATAAGCCTAGACCATCCCAGTTGGGCCAGGATATATCCTGAGAAATTCAGCCTGAACCATGTCAGTTGGGCCAGGATATATCTGGATAGCATCAGCCTGGACCATGTCAGTTGTCCTAGAATATATCCTGATAACATTAGCCTGGACCATGTCAGTTGGCTCAGGATATATTCTGCAAAATCAGCCTAGACCATCTCAGTTGGTCCAGGATATATCCTGATAGCATCAGCCTAGACCATCTCAGTTGGGCCAGGATACATCCTGAGAAAATCAGCCCAGACCATGTCAGTTTGGCCAGGATATATCCTGATAGCATCAGCCTGGACCATGTCAGTTGGGTCAGGATATATCCTGGGAAATCAGCCTGAACCATGTCAGTTGGCCTACAATATATCTCAGCCTGATTCAGCTATCCCCAAGTCAGTTGGGTGATCTCATTTTCAGGGATACCAAATGAGTTGGTAATATCTTGCTGAATCTGGTGAGTCTTCTTAACCTTGTGCCCCTCCCTGTTGCTTATGCCTGGATGGCCTCACCATCATTGTTGCCTGGCCTCACAATCACCCATCCTTGCCCTCATCATCATTTTCTGCCACTGGCCAGTTGGTCAGTGTCAGTGCTGATGTCGTTGAGGCCAGGTCATGGCTGTGGTTTGGTGTGGTTGTAGTCACAGATAGATAGTTAGCAAAATTTAGTGAGGGTTTGGTGACTTACCTGGGCCAGTAGGTGGGCCCACCACCCTCCTGACCTTTCTCCCCTCATTGTCTTCTTCATTGCTGTAGGTGGTGGTGGCAAAGATGGTGGTGGTGAGGTAAGGGTGGTGGGCATGGTAGCAGTGGTGGTGGTGGTGGCGGCAGAAGTGATGGAGAATGACAGGATCAAAGTTGTGGGTGGAGCCATGGTCCAAGTCGACTTAGCTGAAAGAAAAGTTCCAGTTCTAGTTCAAGCTGACTTAGCAGCCGACTCAGGTTGAAGCCATGGCTTCTGATTGGATGGTTGTGACTAGTCTAGCCAAACCCGAGACAAGCTGTGGTTTGTAAAGTCAGCTTGTGGTTAGCCAAGTCACGGCAACACTACTCGCAATAGCCCTTCAATGAATGATCATGCAGTTGAGACTCCCAAATGCACAGCCCTGGATTGGTTGGACCTTGCTGGTGATGTTTCCAACACAGTATGAACTTCTACTTACTGTCATGGTGGAGTCATCTCATCAAATTATATATATAGATATTTTCACTTGATCTCACATTGAACACTCACTACCTGCTTGTAAACATGGCAGCTGATCACCTGCAATCTCCAGTCATTGACATGTCCATGACTATTCCCCAATGTTTGCAAAGTAAGCCCCAAATAAATGAAGCGATCAATGTTCTTGAAGACATATTCCATGACCAGGTTGTGCTACCATTTAAAGATGAAGTTTTTCCAGGGGTTTGGACCCTGGTGGCTCTCCCTATGCAATGGTTTCCTGCTACCCCTGGTTCATGACATTCTCCTGTGAAAGGTCTGGTACTAGATATTAATATTCAGCCAGGTTCTCGGCCACTTGATCATCAGCATTGGCCCACATGCATGATTCTGATGAAGATTCTGATAAAGAATTGTGGGATCAACTGGACAACTGGGAGCTCTAGCAAGAGCTCAACAATGTGCTTAACACCATGGAAGTGGCTTTCTTCCAGAATACCACCATGGGTGCAAATTTTCTGCCCACATCAATGCCTCAGGAAATCAATGGTGTCAGCACTCAAGCTCCCTGTGCCAGTGCTAACCTGGCCTTAGATGACACCCAAGATAAAAATTGTGCAAGTTCAGCCTTCAAATTCATCCCAGGCTATTCCTAGGCTATTGCACAGATACTCCGTGGACACATCTGAGGCTATCCATATCCGTATCCATCAATATCTGTACCCGAGCCATGGATACAGATACAGATATGGATTTCATCACAGATACAGATGGATTGGTGGGCATTTACCTTGTGTTTGCCACGCCAACATCAATTGATGTTGTGGCATGCTTGCACAAGGTAAAACAGGCCTGTAACTGCAGTGACAGGTACCAAACTGCACCCGTCGACAGCAGGAGCCCATGGTTTCCATGCCAGACACTTTGCGAACGCTGTGCGCATGTCAATTGATGTGGACGTGCGTGTTCACGGGGTGGTCGCGGACATGATCATGGACATGCATGTTCACAAGGTGGTTGTGTTCGTAGATGAGCCATAAGCTGTGGAAATGGGAGCATGGGTGTAGCCCATGTGCCTGTCATCCGTTTGGTGCCAGGTATCTTGCGATTGGTGTTGCCATAGTTCAGTTCCGAACCTAGCTGAACCTGGTTCAAACCCTGAACTGAACCCTAGGTTCAGTCTAAGTTCAGCCAAGTGCTGAACCAGACCATGGGTTCAGTTCTGGGTTTTGAGGCCCACCGGATTTCCTGAACGGCTCCAAACCACATCCAAACCGCGAATGCAGATATTTTTAAGGTATTTATTTCATTTGTTTTTCGTATTTCTTTACTTACTATTTTGTGTTAAATGGTATCATGTGACCAGCCGTGACCATGTACCTTTCACGCAACACAGCAACATCAATGTGGGTTGAACACAACACAATTTGTGTTGTGTTTATCAAGGTAAGTTTTGATTTTTTCTTAACTTTACTAATGTTATTTGCGACAGGCAACTCGACCGCGACCACATCGCGACCACACCCACCTTGGCACAAGATGAATGCCAACACCAATGCAATGCCAATGGACATGGGACAGCCACAACACCACCACCACCACCACCACCACCAGCAGTGGCAACGGCAACCAGGCAATGACAACAGCAATGGCCAGCAGCAGCAGCAACAGCGGAAGCAGCAGCGCCGGCAGCAACGGCAGCAGCAGCAGTGGCAGTGGCAGTGGCAATGGAGAAAGCCATCCAACATCACCACCAGCAGCGGCAACAACAATGGCAACCACAACCACAACGGCCAGCAGCAGCAGCAGCAATGGCAACAGCAGCAGCAGGAGTGCAGCAACGACAGCAGCAAAAGCGGCAGCAGCAGCAGCAGCAATGGCCACGACAGCAACAGCAGCAGCACCGGCAGCAGCAGCAACAGCAGCAGTGGTAGTGGCAGCAGCAGCAGCAGCAGCAGTGCTGGATGGCTCCCCGCAGCCCAACTACCTCATGAAGTGTAGCACCATATCAATTGATATGTGCCTGCCATTTGTGAGGAGAACAGAGCTCATGGGGTGAGCCCACCTCGGTCCGGGGTTCAGACACAGTCTGAACCCAGACCAAACACAGAGAGACGGTTCAATGCTGTCCAGGTCCAGGTTTGGCCATGCGCCAAACCGGACCTGAAGTTCAGTTCACGGTTCCACCAAAAAGGCTCAGAACCAGACCAAACTGAACTTCGGCAACACTACTTGCGAACAACGTTGACACATCAGATGACACATCAGTGTGGATTCGCGAGGTGTGGTGGCTTGAGGGCCGACAGGAGGGAGGCTAGCCACATCATCCTGTCATATGTGTAGTGGGGTGGTGGTCCTATGTGTCGTATTTGTTGTATGTGGTCCTGTCAATGCGATTGTCCTTGTAGGCATTGGCCACGATGTGTTTTTGTGGTTGGAATGATTGAGGTTGGCTGTGAGAGTACCTAAATCAGCCTGTTATGAAAAACCATGACAGAATTAACTATGCACCTGAGGGCCAGGATGTGGAAGCACCACAGTCCCAGCCCTTTTCCCTCTCTCCTGGTCTGTCAGCGGCATGGTTGTGGTTGTGGTCGATGTCATTGGTGATGTTGATGTGTGATGCAGGTACCATGACACTGCCCAAATAGGGACCACAGATTGCCAGATATGGATACACTAGCAGTTACCCGTGCTTCACACGGAGTTGTCATAGTCCGTATTCATGTTACATGTACATGTGCATAAAATATAATGACTAATCTATCCTCCCCTTGCTCTCTTTGACTTTTTCTAAGCTGTATCCAGGTCATCCGTGTTCAGGGGTGGGTTTGATGCAGGGGAAACAACAGCCTGACTCAAACTGGAGGCTGCAGAATCGAAGTTATACTGGAATCTCGAGGAGCGCGGGGTGGAAGGCGAAGCTGCAGTTGTTTGTTAGCATTCTCGGAAGTGCTGAGTGGATGAGGAACTTACCTGGTGTACTTTGTGTCATTGCGAATATTGCTTTGCCAAGGAAACTGATGTTATCCACGTAGATATGGAATAGCAACGCTTGGCCTGTGTTCACGTCCATATCGAAGCATGTGATGAATCCCTCAACGGCAACGTAGGTATTTTCCGAGGGCATCGGCTTTTTCTTCTTGTATTGGGTGTCGTCAAAGTGAGTGCGAATGGGTAACGTTGACAGCTGACGTTGACTTTTATAAAATGATGTGTACTGAGATGCGTTCAGATCGAATGAAGAATCTTCTTTGTTGATGTTGAATGCAGCACCGGAAGCACTGAGATAGGGTGCGTGCTTCATAGCTTCGGGAGTGGATTTAATGATCTGTAGTGATGAAATATTAGTGTATAATTTTGTTTCAATCATCAAAGAACATACCTGTACGATATCTCCATATACATGGTAGTCCTCAGCCAATGTTACAGAGCCTGAGCCATGGTCATTTGATTCATCTTGTTCGGAAGGTGCTGGCACATCTGCTTCAACAGGATAAGGGTCCCAACCCTAGCAACCTGTATTTGTGTTAGAGTGTACAGATATTGGATGGTATGAAATAATACTTACGTGAATCCATGTGAAGTAGTGGCCAATATCAGTAAATGTTAATCCTGAAGAATTGAAGTATCGGAATTTTCCAGTGATAACATTACCAGCACTCAGCCACATTTGACCGTCAAATTCTAGAGTGCATGGGGAGCCATCCAGTGCTTGGGGGTTCTCAAGGACAATGGGGCCAGATAGGGTGGCAGTCATAACATTTGAATCTTTGTGAGTTTTGGACAGATGTCGTTCTCGTTGGAGGGAACTTATATATGCACCTCATACAGCTAGAAGGCTGTCGAACATTCATGTTGTTCATAGTAATATGCGTAAGTGGTATGCCTGGAAGTTTGTTGAGGTTGGCATTAGTAATGCCGGGTTCAACGGGGAGTGTCATCAAGCCCGAAGCCGGCATGTTTGACAAAGCTTGGTGGTTGTTCTCGAATACACTGGCTACCATTTGTGTTTTACATAATGGTAAAGGAAAATCGGATGAAAATGAGTTACATGACTTGGAGGAATGTCAGAAACAAAATGAATTTTTTTAATTGAAGACATCAATTGATATACGTGAAGTAACTACTATAACAATTGGAGTATTTCAGGATATACGACATTTTTGATATGACAATCAGTGGCAGTGGTAGACGGTGAGAGTAAGATTTTAATGTGATGACTTTGATGTTGCTCATGAGAGGGCAACATAGAGTTGGCCATGGGCAAAGACTTGCTCTTGGAGATCGAGACCAATGTGATGCAGAGATTGACCCTGCGCTTTGTTTATGGTCAATGCAAAGGCCAATCGTACAGGGAATTGTTGACGTCTGAGTCGAAAATGGAAGTCTGTCTGTGTTGATGGAAAGAGCGTAATTCGGGGGATGAATGCAAGTTCAACGGCATGTTTTCCTGTTAAAATTTCCACCTCTAGAACATGGTGAGTTGCTCATTTTAAAATAAGCCTGGTTCCATTGCATAAACCTCTTCCAGGTGCCAAGTTGCCAAGCAATATGAGAGGACAACCTGGTTTTACATGCAATTCACTGGGTGGTAGGCCAGGAGCTTCGAGTGTTCTCAAGAATTCTACAGGGAGTGGTTCAGGCTCTCGGTCTGAGCATGGTTCAGCTTCGATAGAATTAGTGCTACCAAAGTTCAGTTCAGTCCAGTTCAGACCCATTTTGGCTGAACTCTGAACTGAACTCCGGGTTCAGTTCAGGATTTTACGTGAACTGAACCTGAACCGCTGTGAACCGTTCGGATTTTTTTTTCGGAGCCTGAACCGAGTTCATGAATGGTTCGGACACTTAATTTTAGTATATCCCAAAAAAATCACAATTTATTCCTGTAGCTATCTAATCTATCGTGGGTTTCTTTCCGCAACCCATACCTGTACCCGTACCTGTTGCCACGGGTTTGCGGGGGTTAATCCGTGGGTCCTCAGCCGTGACCAGGTGGTGTTGGGCACACCACCACCCTCCCGGATACCTCGCGGTTGCAGCGCCGACGTCAATTGATGGGGCGGTGCGCATCCGCGAGGTACGTTGGTGGTGGGATGCACGGTGGCCTTTGTCACGGTTGCGCTCGCGCTTGCGGTCATGGTCGTGGTCGTGTTCGTGTTCGTGTTCGTGGTCGTGGTCGTGCTAGTGGTCATGGTTGTGCTAGTGGTCATGGTCGTGGTCGCTGTGGTCATTGTAGTGGTCGTTGTTGATGTTGTTGTTGTTGTTGTTGTTGTATTTGGAGGGCCGTGGGTTGTCGTTGTCGTAGTGGTGGTGGTGGCCGCCGTTGTCACCCTTGTCCTTGCCACCTGTCATCCTCGTCGGGTGTGTGGTGTTTATGTTGTTGGTACTGCTCTCATCGTCGTTTGTTTAATTAGTAGCTAAGAAAAAAAACAACAAAAAAACATACCTACTGCAACAGGGGGTGGGTGCACCACCCTCCTGCTGCCCTTCTCCCCATGTCCCATCGTTGTCCATCATTGTTGCCATTGTCCATCGTTGTTGTTGCCATTGTCCGTTGTCGTTGTTGCCATTGTCGTTGTTGTTGTCGCCGTTGCTGTTGGTGGTTGAGAGCAAACAGTGTCATTGACTTAAAACAAATGATAATAAAAGTAAAAAACTTACTGATTTACCTCAAATGCTTGTGTTCGAGGGTCACTCTTGTGGTGATTTGTCGGGGTGTTGTCATGGCTGAGACTCAACTTTGGTGACTAAAAACGGAAATTTGCCGAAATTGGCATGTGAGTACAACTTTCGTGTGAGCAAAATATACATGCCTGCGGACATCGGTTCAGCAGTTCTGAACTGCTCATGAACCGTTTAGACAACCTGGGGGTTGCCTGAACCCCGAACTGGACCCAGGGTTCAGTTCAGCCCAAGGTGCTGGACTGAACCAAACTTCCGGTTCGGTTCGGAGTTTGAACTGGGTTCGGATCGGTTCTGAACCGAACTTTGGCAGCACTAGATAGAATCAGCACTGTAAAAAGTAATTTCAGTGCCAGGTAATTTGTCGAGAACTGATCTATTTAGATGAACGACGTCGGCGTTTCTTGGAGCGAGTATCATGCGATCCAGGAAGTATTGAGGTGAGGGCATGGCTTCTGCAATATGTGGATATGTGGAAGTGATGAGTGCATGAACACTGTTGACACACATTTTCAGATCAAAAGGGATGGTACCATCATTGCTGATGCCCTCACCACGACCAACAGACAACAACCAATCAGCAAAGGCTTGTTCTTTGTTGAAAGATGTATTGGGCATACTTGGGTTTGATAGACGCATATTGGCTTTTAGTGTAAGAACTTGGAGGTTACGCCAAAGATAAGGACATGGAAGAGAGACTGAAACAATGTCTGGTTGCGAACCACCGGGAATGACAAGTAGAGTTTGTTGGAAATCTGCACCGAATATCACAGTTTTTCCACCAAAAGGAAGCTCGTCGTTATTGCATATGTCACACATTGTTTTATCAAGAGCTTTGTGGGCGAATCGGGTATGCATCAGCAGTAGACCCAGTCGTTTTGGTGAACCCAATCGCAGATATAGTTGCAAAAGGTAGGTACACATAGCGCAGTTGCTTGCTGGGGGGGTAGGTTAACCCAAAAGACAACACTTGCTGCAGGATAGGTTGCCAGTGGCACAGCTCATTCTGCAGCATTGGGTTGATCCTGGACCCACTGATGGGGCAGGCTTGGGTTCACCAGGGTCTGGCTATTGCTCCAGCACTGTGTTGCCATGCCCAGCTTTTGCTGCAGAAATGGGTTGACCCTGGCCCAGCTCTCCCTGCAGCATTGGGTTGACCAGTGTCCAGCTCTTGCTGCAACGTGGGCTCATGTCGGTCGACAGGCTTGCATCACATCCCACTTTGCCTGCATGTATTTCATGTTCCAAACATTGCCAGAGCCCACACCAGCTCAAGCCAATATTTATTCAGAAACTGCCATATAAAGTAATCAAAATTTTTCAACCTGTACATGACATAAATGTACCACATAATATAATTTGAATGCACTTATTAAAAACACAGGGAATAGCAAAATTAAAAAATTATTATTTTGACAATGCACAATCTCTTACTTTTACTATCAGTCAGCCATTACAGGAGCTACTTATCCCCAATGACAATCTATGACAAAATCAGAACTTACCCCACTTGGAATATTGTGCTTTTCTATTCAATATTGCTCAATTCTCCATTGGAATCAATATATATAACCTCACTATTACTTAAAATAGACATAAATTCACAGCGTTTTTGGAAATCCTTGTCGCGTGTGAAAAAAAAAAATTAAAATAAATAATCCGGGTGGCTGAAGGTACAGAGTCGGGCAATTGCCGTAGTAGGGTAGCACATCATGTGACTTTGAATTATTTTGCTTGAAAAGACTACTGATATGTACATTGTAAATTCAATGGGACATATATAAGACATTTAACATGTAGTAAAATTAGAATGACATCCATTGAATGTTTCTGTCAACTCAAATTATTATTTTTAGCTTTTATTCAGGTGATGTGATGTTACAGCAGAAAACCACACCTCCTTGAATAAAGAACTAATAATAATAATTTGAGTTGACAGAAACATTCAATGGATGTCATTCTAATTTTACTACATGTTA